>CAUYPK010095736.1:0-49743 GCA_963574355.1 Loris lydekkerianus | reverse complement strand
ACACACAATGGTATCTGTTTTTTCATGTCAAGCCTTTCTGACCTTCTGGGATATTAGCCATTAGTCATAGATAATTAACAGATGATCTCAAAGCCAAGTGTGTTTACTGAGGAGAAAAAGAAAAAAATGCTCTCCTGGCTCGGCGCCTGTGGCTCAAGTGGCTAAAGCACCAGCCACATACACCTAGGCTGGCAGGTTCAAATCCAGCCTGGGCCTGCCAAACAACAATGACGGCTGCAACCAAAAAACCAGTGTTGTGGTGGGCGCCTGTAGTCCCAGCTACTTGGGAGGCGGTGGCAGGAGAATCGCTTGAGCCCAGGAGTTGGAGGTTGCTGTGAGCTGTGATGCCACAGCACTCTACCCAGGGCGACAGCTTGAGGCTCTGTCTCAAAAAAAAAAAAAAAAGCCCTCCTTAGCAAAATGTATACTTCTGCTTTCTAACTTCAAAATGCTTTTAAGTGTGTTGACAATTAAAACAAATTAGTGTCTATTCTGATAGAAGATTTTTTGATATATTATTCTGATTTGATGGGTTCTGAACTGATGAGTTTCAACTCAAATACTGGTTTTCCCTTAAAAGAATAAAAATTAATGATACTTTTTCATTAAAATAGTTTAACATACAGTTGATTCTCATTATTTTCAGTGATTAGGTTCTATAAAGTCACTGCAATGCTAAATTGGAAGATATTGAACAACTACCCTTAAGAGAAATACAGGATTAGTTTCCTGCAAACCTCTAGTCACATCTTCGTCAGCCAGTCAAAATATAATCTTGTTTCATGTTTGCTTTAAATGTATAAATTTAAAGAAATGTACATATAAACAACATAGATTTGTTGTACATTATACATACATTATATGGTATATACCACATAATATGTTCTTAACAACATATACATAATACATATTTTCTTTAAACAGAATACATACATAAATATACATCTGATTCATTAACATTGAATTCGGGGCCAACTGCACTATAACTCAGCCTGAAAGAAGTTTGTTTAACTAACAATTTTTCCAGAAGCCACATCACAGCCTTCCTACCTTTAGGAACACCAAACAGCACATTAGCACTAACTAAACTTGGGGCCATTCTAAACAGTGAGAGCATCAAGAAAAAAAAAAAAAAACACAAAAACGTGAAAAACATGTCCCTTCAAATATCATGAAAGGACAGTCGTTTTTACACCATGAAAACCAAAACAAGAAGGCAGAGTGTTGCCAGCTTTAACCTCAGCTGAGAATGTGCCCATTGGGCAACTCACGCAATATCCATGAAATGACCACAGAAGCACCACAAATACTGCCTTTGGAGTTACAAGTAAATTTTAGTGAGTAGGTAAACTGTGAGTAAGAGGGATCGAGTGCATGAAAGGTTAAGTACATGCATGTAGTGTTTTTATTATGTAAAAATCCATACTAAATATTGTGTTGTGTTCAATAATGTCAGCAAGTTGTACTAAAGGGTGCCTAGCACTTGAAGGTGTGACTTTTGACCTCACAGTGATACAAAGGCACCATTTCACTAATATTTGTCATTTAAGGTATGTCATCACTGATCTGAGGCATGCATTTTGTCTTTATAATATCAAAATAAATTTCAATGGATTCTGTATTTGAGGCATGTCTAGTAGACATACTCTGTTTCAGGGTCTAGGAGAAAGGGTACATCTTATCAAATGAGTTCCTGTTAGCATTCTGTGAGCACATTATCAAGTGCGAAGTATTTTTTGTTCAAATAAGTTTTATAACGGCTACCAATAGCCAAGGCTTTTTATTATCAATATTTTCTTAAGATTAATACTCAATTTATTAAAGACACAAATTAAAAACCTAGGTCAGCCTTAAAGTAACAGTTTACACATCAGATTATAATACTTACAAACCTGGCAAATTTTAACAACTCTAAGTTAGAAACTACTAATTTCATTATAAATGTTAACCCTTTGCTTATCATAAAAATTAGGCTATAAAGACTTTAAACTTCTAATATCTCAATAACATCTTCATGGTAATCATGTTTACAAGTATAGATCATACCTATGGGTTTTTTATTGTTTCATTTTTATAGAAATTACAAATGGTCGGATTACTGAAATGTTATACAGTTGTTCCTTTATATAGAAACAGAGAAATTAAAGCATGCTGGTAAGTGGATAATATCATTTATCTTTGATTACTTCAACAGAAATGTTTAATCTATCTCTAAAAACATGAAGTATTGTGCCATCTACGTATTACATATGATTTAGTAAAATAAATGTAGTAACATTTGAATTCCATTCATATGTAACAATTAAAAATTTTTATTCGCATTTTGTAAAATAATGAAGTACATTTGAACTGAAAAACGAAAGTTTTTCTTGGCCAGGCACGATGGCTCACACGTGTAATCCTAGTACTCTGGAAGATTGAAGCAGGTGGATTGCTTGAGCTCATGAGTTCAAGACCAGCCTAAGCAACAGCAAGAACCTGTCTTTACTAAAAAGTAGAAAAACTGAGGCAAGAGGATTACTTGAGCCCAAGCTGGACACCATGGCACTCTACCCAGAACAACAGGTTGAGACTCTGTCTCAGAAAAAAAAAAAAAAAAAAAAAAAAAAGTTTTTCTTATTATATAAGCAACATATTACCAACAAAAATAATATTTAACATGAAAATAAACGAAGAGAAGTAAAGAATATACACCATAATTCCATAATATAGTGAGAAGCCCCTATATCTCTCTTATCTCCCAACATACCAATTTCAATGCCTATGTATTTAAGTATGTAACAGTCTACACATAGTATTGTAATCTTCTTTTTCAGTTTACTATATTATACTGATGGCAGTTGCTCTGGCTCACACGTGTAATCCGAGCACTCTGAAAGGTCGGGGTGGGTGGACTGGATGAGCTCAGTAGTTCAAGATCAGCCTGAGCAAGAGTAAGACTCGTCTCTACTAAATATGGTAAAACTAGCCAGGTGTGGCGGCAAGTGCCTATAGTCCCAGCTACTGGAGAGGCTGAGGCAAGATGATCACTTTAACCCAAAGAGACTGAGGTTGCTGTGAACTATGATGAGGCCGTGGCCCTCTACTCAGGGCGACAGAGCGAGATTTTGTCTTAAAAAAAAATAATAATAATAAATAAATAAATAGTGTTACCCATGTGAATATGATACAGATTAATTAGTTTATTTTTTTCCATTTCTCTATTCATTTAACACCTCTATCAAGCACTGTACACCTGATTTGGTGATTTTGATACAGCAGAATTCATGTAACCAATATTTTACTATTGATTTTTTGTATCATAAAGAATATCTTCTTAGCTAAACTTTGAAGTAGGAAATTATTTGCCTTCTAAATTAGTTTATGTTGAAATTTTTTTTTTTTTTTTTGAGACAGTCTCAAGCTGTTGCCCTGGTTAGAGTGCTGTAGCATCACAGCTCACAGCAACCTCCAACTCCTGGGCTCAAGCAATTCTCCTGCCTCTGCCTCCTAAGTAGCTGGGACTACAGGCACCCGCCACAACACCCGGCTATTTTTTTTGTTTGCAGCCATCATTGTTGTTTGGCGGGCCGGGCTGGATTCCAACGCACCAGCCCAGGTGTATGTGGCTGGTGCCTTAGCCGCTTTAGCCACACGCACGGAGCCCAGGTTGAATTTCAATACGTCACGATTAACAAGCTTTTTTTGTGTGTTTTCTTCCTTTAGTGTTACATTTTAGAATTCGCCCCAGCCCTGAAACTGTGCAAATGTTTGCCTAAATTTATCCTAGCAATAATACTTTTATGGTTCATTTATAACATTTTGTTTGATGTTTAACCCATCTGGAAATTACGTAGTCCATGGTGTGAGGTAGGGATTGGGCTCCTAATTTCTTTTAACTAAATGATGAGTCAGTTGCTCCAGGGGAATTACTGAATAATCCATCTTTTTCCCCACTGATTTGAAATAGTATTTTTATTGCAAAATATATTCTTACATATATTTAGGATCATATTTCTGAAGTTTTTATTGTTTCACTGACCTTTCTGTTTATTTCCATATCAGAGCCAAATTAAATTTTGTTGTTTCTTTGTGATAACTTTATGATTGGCTAAGGACCTCTTCGTTATTCTTCCTTTTAAATATGTAACTATGACCTTTCCAGTCATTTTAGTAAGTCATCTAAAATTTCAACAGCAATTGTGTAAAATTTGCAGATAAATTGGGCAAAATATATAGCATTCATGCAAATTCTTTTCTGTCCCTCAGCAAAGTCTCACGGTTTTCTTGATGTTTTCCACATTTCTTGTTAAGTTTATTTTGCACTTATCTCACAAATTCCTGTAACATTATTTGAGTTTCTAGAAGTCTCTTTCTATAAGCTTGCTTTTTAATTTTTAAATTATGGTAACATATAATGAAATTTGCCACCTTAAACATTTCTAAGTGTACAGTCAGTGGCATTGAGTACAATCACACAGTTGTGCCACAAGCACCACTGTCCATCCACAGAACTCATTTCATAAAACTAAAACCAGCTCCAACAAGCTGGAGTGCTTCTTCTTTAAGAAGAGGAGGAAAAAGACCAAGAACACTTCAATGGTAATAATTTAGAACTGTTGTGACGTATGTGGATGATGATAAGGTAGACGTGTTTATTACCAGGGGAAGGCTGAATCTCCTTCAACATTCTTCCCTTCCTACTGTGGAATTTTAACAAGATCTATGATAAAACCCATCTACTTCACAGATGATACCCAACCTATAAAAGGGTTTACAATTAAGAAGCTCTGGTTTCTGGCTTGCCAAAGGCAGAAGTGTGGAAAATCTTTCCCAATGACTGCAAGACCTCACTAGCACTTGAATTGTTTACATCACTCTGGCATACAGAGGCCCCTATCGCAAAGAGCGCCATTCACCTCAAGATTCTTGAACATAAGGCTAGCATTTACTGTATGCCTGGCATGTGATAAGGACTTTATCTCTTTATTCCTCACAATTATATAGGTATACACAGGAGGAACCTAAGGCTTGGAGAGGTTCTATAACTTGCCCTGTAAAAACTGAAACTGGGACTTGTGTGTTATTTCATGCACTTAAGGGCTTCATTTGTATGTTTTCTAAAAATTCCAAACCAGATTTATTGATTAATTTATTTGGGGAACTTTCTTTTTCCTATTCAAAGTAAAACACTTGTTTTTCTGTATTTTGCTACATAGGAGGGACCCCAGCTATACATTCATGATGTGGAGACTTTGTTAGCAAAACCTATTATTAATGCATCTCCAAAGCATATTTAAGATAATTAAAACTACACAGTTTCTTTTAATAGTCTTTCTTTCCATTTTAACATTTCAATGATTAAAATTTATTTCTTGGACTTAATCTTTGCCAATAATCTTTTCTTCTATCCCTCCACCACTGGCGGCGTGGTCCCCTGGTCACTCCCTAGTCATCTAACTCTAGCCCTCACTCTTTAACCCACACAAATTCCAACATTTGTGATTATATCCACCTTCACTCTCCCTGTACCCTCTTGCTTGGCCATACTCAATTAGTCAAACAAAAATCACAGTTTAACCCAGCTTTCCCTTATTCTACTTCCCAGACTTATGCAGTTGACACAGACCCACAGACAGGCCAACGGTGCTTAGATTACATTCATGACACCCCCTCAGGTGTGCCCCAAATGCAGCTGGATGCTTGTACTGTATTCTCTAGTCTCCTTCCCACTCCCTTGTTCATGTATTCACTTCTTTCCTCTGTCCTTGGCTTCCAAAACCTTCTCCTTCATCTTGACTCTCAGCTGCTGGCCTATAGCTTCCCATTCCACTGAGAAAAATCAAACCAATTGGAAAAGAATTTTCAGAAGTGCCAACCCCTGCATCTAACCACACTACAGATAAACCACCAGCTCCTAAGGAAGCCCAGCTCCTCACAGGATCCCACCCTGCCTCACACGCACACAAGGACACTGCTCTAGCCATTCTCCTCTCTTCTGCATCGTTTAATTTCCCTTCTCAAATGGATTCTTCTTCTCAGCCCACAAACACACACTTCTTCCTACTTAAGAAAGCATTTTACTTCTAAAAAGCTCAGTTGACCCCTAGATCTCTCTTTACTTATTGCTTCATTTCTCTTACCTTTTAAAAGGGTATGTTCTAACCATCCAGGTGTGATGGCTCATCTCTATGACACTAGCACTCTGGCAGGCCAACGTAGGTAGATCCTTGAGGTCAGGAGTTCAAGGCCAGCCTTACCTAGAATGAGACACCATTCTCTAATAAAAATAGAAAAAATTAGCTGGGCATGGTGGTGAACACCTGTAGTCCCAGCTACTTGGGAGGTTGAGGCAGGAGGATTGCTTGAGCCCAAGGAGTCTGAGGTAGCTGTGAGCTAGGCTGACACCATGGTACTCTAGCCTGGACAACAGAGTGAGACTCTGTCTAAAAAGAAAAAAAAAGAATTAAAAATTAAAGAGTTTGTTTTAGATGCTGATTTTATCTTAAAGATCAAACTTGCTATGAAACAGCAACTGTATTCTTTCAATATTAATGATAACTAGCATCTATTAGGGTAGTTATGTGCTAACCTGTGTGCTAAAATGTCAAGAAAATTGTCGCAGCAACCTATCCACCATCCTCCCTGAGCCCTCTGACTATTTTTTTCCTGCTACTCACTCCCCCCCTCTCCCCCCCGCCTCTCACTCCAGCCTCCCTCCACCTCCTGACATCTGTTCTCAGAGGTGTGGGGCGTGTCTCTAGTTCAGGGCCTTTGCTTATGCTGTTCGTTCTGCTTGCTCTGATCTTCCTCCAGATTGGTGCTCTCTCCAAAGAGGTACAAAAGAGGTACTAGCAAGTTCTGCAGGTCTCCACACTAAGACCTTTGCGGGGGCCCACGAGATCAACACTATTTTCATAATAATCCTAAAACATGTCCATCTTTTAACATTCTGCAATTCACTCAGAAAGCTCTACAAACATATTTTTTAAAAATCTGGATATAGAACTATTTTATCAAAAAACACCATTCTTTTTCTTTCTGCACTAAGAATATATCACTCAACCCTCCCTTATCAGTAGCATTTAAATAAACAAGTAAAAAACAACAGGTAACCTGAGATTCTATAAAATTTTGAAAAAAAAATATTTCAGTAGATACCTAGTTTCACAGGAGAACTGTTTGAAGTCCATGCTATTTGTTCAATCTTCATAAATAATTTGGATTTTATGCCTGGGGTTTGCTATAACTAAAAGCTCCTTTCTAAACCTCCCACATAACTACTGTCACAAAGATGAAGTTTAGATTACGTCCAGACCTCACAAGGTACAACATTATAAGGACACCTTGCCATGTCTTATGCTGCAGGTGCAGGGAACGTCTATTTCACCCGGCTCCCCGCCCCACACCCAGACAAGAGACTGAGAGAACAGAGGTTACCACAAGAAAGCCTAGTAAAGCTTTTTCCCCCTAAAATCCAGAGGACTTCTTCTGTCACAAACAAGAAAATTCTACAACTGATCTTGTTGATTTGGCTGCCAGAAAGCTTAGGACCAAAACTAGGTATCATTAACCTACTGATCTTCTTCTTAGGGTCCTCTCTTATCTATATTTTACCTTAACTTGATACACAGTGTATAATACAAAACACTTGACATCTTTTGAGGAATATGGAGAAATAATAGCATTTAAAAATAAATTCGAGAAATATGAAAAGGGGGACATTTCAAGTGGCTAAAATGACACTTGTGAGCACATAAAAATACCTCCGTTTCGGCAGCAGAGAAGAGGTTGCCAATGCTGGCCAGAGCATGACAATGACAGAAAACACAAGTGGAATACTATGGCAATGGCTCTGCCTGGGGTTCTCTGAGCCCAGACATCTGCCTAACCCATCCATAATTCCACAGGACACCCTTCTCTTATTAAAGAGAGTCCATCCTGGATGGATTCAGCCAAAACACTTCACACACACACACTGTACTCCACCATTCCCTCTCCATTTACCCCGTTTTATCTTCCTCCACAATGCTTATTAACACCAGCTGTATCATATAAATTTGTCTGTTTATATGTCTATTAAGTTCTCCCTTGACAGAAGATAAGCTGTATAACAGCAGGGCTCTTTATGTTATTTTACCATCTCAGCACCTAGAATAGTACTCAATAAATATGAGTTGAGTGAAAAGAAAGGTAGTTTAGTATCAAGTTGAGAAAGACCTAATAAGCCATGCTAAGAAACTGAGACCACTAAAAATGAGCAAGGTCTAACAGCTTACACAAAATGTATTATGTGTCAAACTTCTCTTTTGGAGAGATAACCCTGGCAATAAAGTAGAGAAAGGACCAGAGAGGAAATCCATGGCAAAAATCCAAATGACAAATAATAAAAGCTAAATAAAAGCTTGGCACCTGTAGCTCAGCAGCTAGGGCACCAGCCACATACACAGGAGCTGGCAGGTCCCAATCCAGCCCAGGCCTTCCAAACAACGACAAGTACAACCAAAAAATAGCCATGCATTGTGGCGGGCACTTGTAGTCCCAGCTACTTGGGAGGCTGAGGCAAGAGAACACTTAAGCTCAAGAGTTTCAAGTTGCTGTGACACCACAGCACTCTACCAAAGGCTAGATAATGACACCGTCTCCAAAAAAAATTAAATGGGGCGGTGCCTGTGGCTCAAAGGAGAGGGGCACCGGCCCCATACACCCAAGGTGGTGGGTTCAAACCCAGCCATAGCCAAAAAACTGCAAAAAAAAAAAAAAAAAAATTAAATGATATTACAGTAAGCAGCAAATGTTAAGGGCGAGATGAATTCATGAGAGATATACACAGCAGACCAAAGGACAGTACGTATATCATAGTAGCTAATAATGAAACGGGTCACTTGATAGCTGTGTGACCTTCAGCGAGTTTGATCTAATCTTTGGTTCCCCCATTTCTAAAATGGGGAGAATAATTGTACTTACTACCTATAGTTTTATTATGAGAATTAAATAAGACAGTGTTTTAAAATACAGAATTGACCAAATTTGGTGACTGCAGACAGTCAGTGAGCGTCACAAGGGTAGGGACTGTGTCTGTTGTGTACGTGGCTAAATCTCCAGCCCCTAGCACTCTGCCCAACCATAGCAGGTGCCACATGGATAGTCACTGAAGGCAAATGAATTAATGATGAGTAGTAAGACAAAAAGTCAAGGTTAACTACAAGGCAATTCCTTCTATAGGATATAAAAGATGTGAAACAAACTTGGCCAGGGAATGGAGAAACTGCACACAATTCTCTTCAGTGTGGGAACACTGAGGCTGATGGCTATGGGACCCACTACAGGAAATGTCTACTAAACATCAGACCTATAGGCCCAGATCTCAGGTAAGAAGTCCAGGCTAGAGAAAGAATAATAGAGCTGGTAGTTGAAACCTAACCTCACCGATCAGATCAACTAATGGTCAGAGTTAAAATAAAACTCCTAGGAAACAAAAACATTTGGCAGTAGGAAAGAGAATCAGAGGCTAGAGGCAGTAAAAAGGCAGTAAGAAAGATAAGAGAACTTTGAAGCTTGAAAGCAAAACAAGATATAAGAAGTAAATGGCCAACAGTGTCCAAATTGGCAAGAAATGGTTGGCTGCAAACTTGAGACCACTGGATTTTAGCAATTAAATTAAGAACTTTTGCCAAAGAAGTTTCATGAAATGGTTGGGGCCAAAGCCGAATGCAGTCGACTGAGGAGTAAATAAAAAGTTGAGAAAAGCCAGACAGGAAGGATCTGAGAAAGATCATTTCAAGATAAAGTAGACTTGGCCATGAAAGCACTCAAAGCCAACCTGGCCAGTTATTTCTACTGCCACCTCCAAGTGACATTCTCATTCATTCTAATTTTTTTACAAGACACTTAAACAGTCAATAAAGGATAGTGGCTATACAGACTGATTAAGTCATTTAAAAGACACATGTATCAGAAGTAATTGAGTTATTAAGATTTTATGTCAATTTCAAAAAAATAATGGCAATAATTATGGATACAAAAGCATACTGTGTATTTCTTTAACCATCCTTACTATCTCACAAAGGTAGGAATCACTATATCCACTTTGCAAATGAAAAATCCATAGTTCAGAATGAAGTGTATTGGCAAGCACACACAACGGCTCTAACAAACAATGCTCATATCTCAAGGACTTAACACAGAAAGGTCTATTCCCCCTTCATTTCACAATCCAAAGTGACTAATGGGCTCTGCTCCATAAAGTCATTCAGGGATCCAGGTTCCTTCCAATGGATAATCTACATCCATCTGGCAGGGCAAGGAAGAGATAGAGTATGGAGAATTCCACAAACAGATTTGGAAGCCAAGTGATCTGTATTTCACTGGCCAAAATTGTTAAATGGCCCCACCTATCTATTGGCAAGAGGGAAAGGAAGTCTAATGGTGGGCCAAGAAAAATAGGAGAAACTGATACTGAGGGGCACAGCATCCTCTGCTCCATTAAGTAATGTGTCTGAGATCACCTAATGGTACATGAGTAAGAATCAAACCCAATCCAACTTAACTGCTCTGAGTTGGTACATGAGTAAGAATCAAACCCAATCCAACCCTGCTCCTCCATGCTACAGCTCACTTCATCAAACCCACCCCCAATTTTAACATTTCTCCACATAATGAAAATGGATGGTTTATATTTCAAGAATTCAATATTAATTATACTGAGTGTACAGTAACTCCTTACTTAAGATTGCCAACAGGTTCTCAAACACTGACTTTAAGCAGAACCAAGTACAGCAGGTCCTTGAATAACATGTTCATTCCGTACTGTTTGTTCATTGTAACATTGATGAGGCAAAAGAACGGTTTCGTTATTAATCATTTAAAGTCACAGTTTCCAAGAACCTATAAACAATGTTAAGGTAGGATTTCCTGTATATACAATAAATACATTTTTTAACTACCTTTTATTTTCTGAGCTACAATTTCCCTTTACAAATCAATTATTTTAACCTTTTGATGGGCATACACACAGACATAAACTTTGAGGGACCCTCGAAAGCCCAAACAACTGAAGGATGCATGAACCCCAGGCTAAGAACGCTTCTCCATAGTATCTTACTTATGACACAGTTAACTCACTTCCAACTTTCCGTCTGCTTCCCCACCCTACTTTAGCCCCGCTGCCTTCATTGTGGCTCCCATCTTTAGGACTTTGCAGCTGCTGTTCCCTCTGCTTACACTGCTCTTCCCCCAGAAGGCCACATGGCTCATTGCCTGGCGATTCCTTCCTACTCCACCTCCACTCACAGCCTGTCTCACATCCTACATATTTATGAGTTCATAAATTCACCATACATTAAAATGTGAGCTCCAGGAGGGCAGAGGTTTTTGTCAATTCTGCTTACTGCTCTATTTCTAGCACCTACAACAGCGCTGGGAAAACCATAAATTTTTTTTTAATGAATGAACTGAAGGGCAAGAAAGAAGTAAAGCTGAGAAGGGGCACATGGGAAGTTGCATGATACTGAAAATGTTCTCCTTCTGAGGCTGGATTCACGAGTGTTCCTCTTACCGTTGTGCTATGCAAATTACAGAGATAGTATATTTACTTATAAAATATCAAATATAATATTACACAATTTTAGAGTATTACAAAGGTGAGGATGAATAAGCCAATTCAAAACAGTAGGTCTACTCAGGCACAAACTCTTCAACGTTTTCTTATCTAAATAAAATAGTCAGATGGAGAAAACTAAGCCCAAAAAAAAAAAAAAAAAAAGCCTGTTCATTTGCATTCCTTAGCTAGGTAAAAACAAATTTTACTCATCTTTTCTCCTCAAATATGTCTTAATAGGTCATATGGAAAATTACTTTACAGAATTCTTTTTAAAGCTATCTCACGACCTTTTAAAAATTACATTTTACCTTATAGAAGTGAAAGTATTTTCTTTGAAAACCTATTAAAGAGTTAGGTACCTAGCAGCATTTTCTTCTAAAACAGTCCTTCTAAAAGACATTTTAAAAATGACTTGATGGCCTCTGTTAATTTTAATTAAAAATAATATAAATTTCAGCTGAGATTTTCTTTACTCCAAAATTCACTTTTCAAATGTATATTCTTGTCACTAAAACCATGGGATCCAAACAGCAAAAAGACAATAGAAAGCTAAAACACCGATGAGACAGATACTCATTGATTAAACAAATTAATAAGGGCAATGGCAGGGAAGAGGAAGAAAATAAGGGAGAATAAAAGGGAAATTTAAGGGCAAGAGGAAACAGGGAAGGGAAGGAGAAAGAGGCCAAGAGAAGGGAGGACCCGGCCTGCCTGCACAAACACAAGCTTGCGTGCTGTAGATTTAAGCTGTTCATAGCCCAAGTAGTGATGGAGCCATAGAATGCAAGGAATTCAGAACCCATCTCCAGGAATCCACTGTGAGGCATATGGGGAGTTGTATCTACTCAGGAGATATCCCAACTTGCTCTCAGTTTTATCATTTGTAAAAATTTAGGTCATTTTAATATCACAGTTAAGTAAGATCATGAATATAAAACCATTCTGTAAACAATAAAATGCTAAGTAGAGAGATATTTTAAAATTTCTGAATGAAATGCACCAAGCTCATATAAAAAATATTATTCTAAATTACATTCTGGTGGTCTGAAAAAGTGCCAGTACTCAAATGGCACAGTGAGATGATTAGAGATTCCCACTCCACACACGAACTTAATCAGATTTCCTTGGTATAGAACAAGAGCCTTACAGTCTTCCAAATACCCTCATAACAAAAAGCAGGAGGGAGGGAATTATTAGTTCATTTGGGCAGGAAAAATAACTACGCCAAAGAGAAACAATGTACATTTAATCCTAAATTAAAGCTATTATCAATAACAGTTGTTGACCATTTTAAGCCACTTAACCACATCAAAGATACAAATATGTTTCCAGTGCCTAATCAGTCAAAGAATAAAATGCTCAATACCAGCTCAGCGCCCATAGATAGCACAGTGGTTACTGCATCAGCCACATCCACCGAGGCTGGCGGGTTCGAAACCAGCCCGAGCCAGCTAAACAAGGACAACTGCCACAAAAAAACAGCCAGGCACTGTGGCGGGTGCTCGTAGTCTCAGCTACTTGGGTGGCTGAGGCAAGAGAATAGCTTACACCCAGGGGTCTTAAGTTACTATGAGCTGTGACACCACGGCACTCTACCAAGGCCAACATAGTGAGACTCTGTCTCAATAAAATAAAATAAAATAAAAATATAAAATGCTCAATACCCAACAAAACCAAACAAGTTTATCAAGGGAAACTGTAATGTACTCACATGTTACAGCCTTTTTCATAGGTCTATTCTTAGATGTAAAACAAACTCTCTTTAATTAAAGGCTGTGCTTATAAACACATTTCCTGAGTAAGTAAAATCTAGCGACTCCAATGTAAGTGAAACACTGTACCCTGGAAACAGAAAGGAGTCCCGGGTCTTTATAACAGCAATTTCATATAACCTTTCACCACTTCACCACAAGAGCAAACATGCAATCTTAAACTAAGTGAAAGCTTTCTAAATTTAGATACTTTCAAATAATGCATCTTAAGTTATAGGTAAAGGTTTAGTAAATTATTTATTATGTCTCTTATCTTTAATAATGGGATATCATGTTTAACTTGTAATCAAAATGGAAAGAAAGCTGTTATACCATATATTACTGTACTGAGAGTCAGAGTTTCCAGTCTATATTTAGTTCATATTAAAATGGAAGCAAAGACGCAAACCAGGCTAAAAATAAAACGTTCTCCAAAGATGAGATTTTTAAAAATGGATTGAAATCTAGCTTTATTTGGTCCCTTGAATGCTGATGGTATTTAGCAGCACCTTAACTTTGGAATGCTTGACAAACCTGGACAAATGCTGGACAATACCATCGTCCATCTTCTAGAATACAGGTCTTCAAACTGCAGCCCACAGACGATGTCCATGGGTCATATCCTGCCAGCCACCTGATTCTATATAGTCAATGAAATAAGAAGGCTTTTCTGTGTTTAAACGTTATTTTACTAAAGGAATAATATTTCTTAATACATGAAAATTATGTGGAATTCAAATTTCAGTGTCCTTAAATAAAATTTTATCGGAACATAACCATACTTACTTATCTTTTTTTTTGAGACAGAGCCTCACTATGTTGCCCTGGGTAGAGTACCGTGGCGTCACAGCTCACAGCAACCTCAAACTCTTGGGCTTAAGAGATCCTCTTGCCTCAGCCTCCCAAGTAGCTGGACTACATGCGCCTGCCACAACACCTGGCTATTTTTTGGTTATAGTTGCCATTGTTGTTTTAGCTGGCCTGGGCCGCGTTTGAACCCACCAGCCTCGGGATATGTGGCTGGCATCCTACCCACTGCGTATGGGTGCTGCCTGCTTACTTTTCTTCTATGGCTGCTTTACACTACAGTATAAAGTTGAGTAATTTTTTTCTTTTTCTTTATTAAGGTATAAATAACAAAAATTGTATATATTTAAGGCATGTGACATACTATTTTGACATATATATACATTATAAAATGATGAAGCTAATTAACATATCCATCACCTACTTATTCCCTTGTGGTAAGAACATTTAGAATCTACTCTCTTAGCAATTTTCAACAACATAATATTCTATTACTAACTCTAGTCACCATGCAGTACTATTATTCTCCAGAATAAGTTCCAAAATGTGTTTATCCTCTTTAACTGAAATTTTGTACCCTTTGACCAACATGACTTCACTTTCCCACCCTTTTCCTCCTAACCACCATTCTCAGGGTTCTGTAATTTTGACAAAGAACTTAAGGGTCACAAAACAAACTATCTACTGTCCGGATCTTTACAGAAGAAGTTAGCTAACTTCTGCCCTAGATTAATGTTTATTATTTGAGGAATCTTTCTGCTCACACCTATCAAAATATAAAAAATTTCTATTTGCCTCTCACTTTACACTTCTCAAACAATAAACCTGTCAATATCACTTTAGTCTCATTTCTTAACACTCTTCTGGCCGTGTTTCTGCTTTCTATCCTATTTGGATCATTACCCAGTTCCAATGTTTTCACCCAGAACTGTAACTAACAATCTTAAACTATGTTTTCTAATTTATTCTGCTCCTACTTTAAATGCTGGATGTAAACCACGTACAATTTGAAAATGCTGAGCAAATCTTCCCTAATCTACTCTACCCAGGGTTTGTGGCAAAGGATAATGTTTTTTGTTTGTTTGTTTGTTTTGTTTTTGAGACAGAGTCTCACTATGTCGCCCTGGGTAGAGTGCCGTGGTGTCATAGTTCACAGCAACCTCCAACTCTTGGGCTTAAGAGATTCTCTTGCCTCAGCCTCCCAAGTAGCTGGGACTACATATAGGCGCCTGCCACAAGGCACGGCTAGTTTTTTGTTGCAGTTGTCATTGTTGTTTAGCTGGCCTAGGCTGGGTTTGAACCTGCCAGCCTTGGTGTATGTGGCCGGCACCCTACCCGCTGAGCTGTAAGTGCTGCCAAAAGATAATATTTTAATTGCACGAACTACATCTAATAAGGCAATGAAAAACACAAACCAGCATTTTCATATACTGTCTTTCCATAAGGGATTTATTTATACATCATGTTAAATCAAAACCAAAATATGATTACTCTTGTGAGCTTAAAGAGATATCTTAATCCACTTATAATGTTGCAAAGCTCTGAATGTCATTTCACTGTTTAGGTATGTTTTACCTAAATTTATACACTTATCTCTGACTATACAAAACTAACTGCAAGAAAACATATGAATGTCAAAAAGAAAAAAATAAATAAATGAGAACACAATAAACCTAACCAGGAACTATTTTTGACACATGAAGCTTCCAGACCTTAGCCAAGATAACTCAATGGCAGAAATAGTCATTTGTTTACATTGTTTTGTTTACAGTTTTTAAACAATCTGAGCCTGCAAGCCTGACCAAGGTTCTTCCAGCCATTCCTATAAAATGAAAGATTATAGTAATCACCAACCAACAAAAAGCATACCAGGCCTCCTTCACATTCATGTTCAAAACCCAAGTGGTCTGAGCTAGTATCAGTCTCAGTAAAACACCTGTAAAATTCTCTACAACAGTATGTCTGAATGGCAAAAATCCACAAACTCTTGGAATAATAGAGAAGCATAAAAAGGAAGAAGAGATAGAGTATTAGGACTCCCTATTTGCTTTCCCACATCAGCACCACTTTCACTTCAGTATATAAGCTACTATTTGCCTTAGGGAAAGAAAGGCAGACATAAAAGTGCTTAGAACCTCGGTGGCTAGGTGAAACCACCCGAAATTCCACATAGCTGATACAGAGAAAGGTAAAAAGTGAAAAACAGAAAAACAGTAGCGAGGACAGCAAAGATATATAAAGCAGCCAGGAAAAATGCGGAAAATGAAGGACAAAAATTACGTAGTATGAAGATGAGATGAGGATACTAAAATATATATGAAGACTTTACCAAATCACATTAATTTTAAAGGCATACAAATCCTATTCTTTACTTAAAAAGTCGTAATAGCGTCTATAAAAAAGCTGAAATTAGTATGCTGTCTTAAAACAGCCCACATTTTCGTTCACAGAAAACTGGCAAATAAATGATAATATACCTTATTAGACTGAACCACATGAATTTTTTTTTTTTTTTTTTGAGACAGAGTTTCACTCTGTCATCCTGGGTAGAGTGTATGGCATCATCATAGTTCACAGTAACCTCAAACTCTTGGGCTCGAGAGATCCTCTTGCCTTAGCCTCCTAAGTAGCTGTGACTATAGGCACCCACCACAACACCCAGCTAGTTTTTGTATTTTTAGTAGAGACGAGGTCTTGCTCTTACTCAGGCTGATCTCAAACTCCTGAGCTCAACAATCTACCCACCTCAGCCTCCCAGAGTGCCAGGATTATAGGCAGGAGCCACCATGCCTGGCCCATATGAAATTTTTCTATTTGATTAATTTCAACCTACTGACAAAGCAATTTTTTATAGCTCTACCTAATGTAATAGGGGGCCAATTGACATCATTAAAAACAACGAAGTAGATGCAGATATACTATTAGAGAAATGACCTGTACCAGCCCACATAGCCTATGGCTAGGAGGACTGAGAGTTATAAGAAATACCTGGATAGTTCAATGGAACACCTTGGTGAAAAGGGCATGCAGAGAGGGATGTAGCTCTCCTAACAAGCATGAGAACTCGCGAGATGAGAGCAGTGGTGAATTGGCAGTCTCTACACCTGTGGTGTTGAGAGGCATGAGATCAACCTTATATTAGGCTGGAGGAGAAGGCAGTCGGGAGCATGAGTATTCTATCACGGACCTGCTTACTCTGACAGTGTCTCCTCTCCTGCCTGCAGAACGCCAGCAAGGTGTCTCTCTGCTGAAGATTACCAAGCTCTACTATTTATTCTAAGACTGCTTTACTCTAAGACACTCTCTCTCTCCAGCGGAAGTAGATAGCCCTCAGGCACCTAAGAGAAATTGTGGGTCTGCATCCGGAACCTAGTTTCGCCAGGCCCAAGACCTGGCAAGTCCCAGGCCCTGACAATGACCTCCATATTATTTTCAAACAAGACACAGAATGCTTCAGAATGTTCCATTAGCACTTTATTAAGAAGTATCCATATAAAATAGATTTTTATAAAGAGATAAATATCCATATATATTTCGATATATGTGTTTGCATATAGAAATTTCTGAAGGCACACAGAGAAAATGTCAACAATGACTGCCTTTTAAGAGGTAGAGCATAGGTCTGCAGTGAGAATGAGATTACTTTTCATTGGCTACCCTACCATCACTATGTCTTCTACTGTTTGGAGGTTTCATATGCACGTACTACTTTTTCAATTAAGAAAAAGTCTGGGCTCCGTACCTGTAGCTCAGTGGCTAGGACACCAGCCACATACACTGGAGCTGGTGGGTTCAAACACAGCCCAGGCCTGCCAAAACAACAATGACAACTACAACAGCGACAAAAAAAAAAAAAAAAAAAATAGCCGGGCATTGTGGTGGGCACCTGTAGTCCCAGCTACTTGGGAGGCTGAGGCAAGAGAATTGCTTAAGCCCAAGAGTTGGAGGTTGCTGTGAGCTGTGAAGCCACAGCACTCTATCTAGAGCGACATAATGAGACTTTGTTTCAAAAAAACAAAAGTAGAAAAGAGAAAGTCTGCATATTTTTCAATACCACAATTAAGTTAATGCAACCTTTACTAACATTCAAATTGCAGTAGAACTTCCATAGCTGACCATCTCCTTACACTGACCACCTCCTTAAGCTGACCTAATTTTCATAGACATATACTTCACATATGTACCAGTATTGCAGGTCCAGTTCCTTTTGTTGACCAGTTTGTTACAGTCCCTTGGGTGGTCAACTTACAGAGGTTCTACTATATTTAAAGCATTAACCAGTACTCACAACGAAAGACACTTCAAAAACGGTAATTACTTAAGTTAGTTTTTTTCACTCCAAGCCTAAACTGCCTACCCACTGTTTTCTCATCCTAAAAATCTTTTTTTAAGACAGAGTCTCACTATGTCACCCTGAGTAGAGTGCCATGGCATCACAGTTCACAGTAACCTCAAACTCTTGGGCTTAAGTGATTCTCTTGCCTCAGCCTCCCTAATAGCTGGGACTACATATAGGCACCCACCACAATGCCTGGCTATTTGTTGGTCCAGATCAGTGAAAGGAACTAGACCTGGTTACCTGGTTTTTGGTTGTAGTTGTCAGTGTTGTTCGGCAGGCCTGCGCCAGATTCAAACCTGCCAGCTCTGGTGTATGTGGCTGGCACCCTAGCCACTGAGTTACAGGCACCAAACCTGATCCTAAAAATCTTAAAGAATACTAAATAAGTACTACTACCTATGTTTTATAATTAATATTCATATAAATGAAACATTACATGTAAATATGTACTAGAAGTTTTAGCATCCCTAATCTAAAAACCTAAAATCCAAATAGCTCCAAAATCTGATACTCTCCAGCACCAACATGATGCAATTAAGTGGAAAATTCTACACTCAAGCTCAAGTGATCAGCCACTATAAAAAGGCAGCCAAAACTTTGTTTTACGCACAAAATTATTAAAAATATTATATAAAAGGGCAGCACCTGTGGCTCAGTGAGTAGGGCACTAGCCCCATATATCAAGGATGGCAGATTTGAACCCAGTCCTGGCCAAACTTCAACGAAAAAATAGCCCGGTGTTGTGGCAGGAGCCTGTATCTCTCTGGAGGCTGAGGCAAGAGAATTGCCTAAGCCCAAGAGTTTGAGGTTGCTGTGAGCTGTAACACCACGGCACTCTACCAAGGGTGACAAAATGAGACCCTGTTTCTAAAAAAAAAAAAATTACATAAAATTACCTTCAGGCTATATATATAAGATGTATATGAAACATAAATGAATTCAGTGTTTAGACTTGGGTCTCATCCCCAAGATATTTTATTATGTATATGCAAATACTTCAAAATCCAGGCAGCCCCCAGGTTACAAACCAGATAGGTTCTGTAGATTTGTTTGTTCTTAAGTTGAATTTGTATATAATTTGGAACAGCTAGGTTTACCTAATACCTGTAACAGCCTCTGTTCATGGATAGGTTCTGTGGGTTTGTTCTTAAATTGAATTTGCATGACGTTGGCCTGTAATAACCTCCATTCATAAGTGTAAGCTGTACATCAGATGTTTGTAACTCAGGGACTGCCTGTGTTCCAGAATCCAAAATATTCTAAACCCTACTCTGGTCCTAAGCATTTTGGATAAGGGATATTAGACCTATACATAGTCCTTCATTTAAGAAATATTTTTGGCCTCTATATGCAACTCAATTCTGCTCAGGGCCCTTAATATATCCAGCATAAATGCTTGCTGAAGAGGTAGTGTACATATACACACCATTCCAGGCTGCTACTCCACCAGGACTGAAGCTGCCGCTAGTAATCACAACCTTTTAGCAGCCTTTTAGTGCATCTTCAGGATATATGACAAAGAACTACCAGTGTTGTCTTAAAAATGACTGGAGTTTGAGCTACGTCTACTCAAGCAGAGGTCCTCAAACTTTTTAAATGGGGGGGGGCAGTTCAGTGTCCATCAGACGGTTGGAGGGCCAGACTATAGTTTAAAAAAAAAAAAAAAACTATGAACAAATTCCTATGCACACTGCACATACCTTATTTTGAAGTTAAAAAAAAAAACAGGAACAAATACAATCACCCGCGGGCTGTAGTTTGAGGACCCCTGATTCTAGAGCCTACCTCACATCCAGGTGCTCCCATCTTCCACCCCTATGAAAGGAACCAAGAGTATTTTCCCCTTAATTATCTGGATCATCACTACAGACTGAGAACCATTAGTCTAATTTAACAGTTCTCTTTCTGTAAATTCCCCCACTGCCCTGACCTCCTTCCCCAACAATCAGGGCACGTGATAGAGGTGTAACTGATGAAGTTCGCCCCACGCAGGATGCGATTCAACAGCCAGCACCTTTTACCACTGACATCGCTTCCAGGCTTCTGCCTTTTGGACCGCAGCAGGAGGCAGAGGAGCAGGAAAGGTGTGACCCCCACACACCCGCTCACAGCGGGCCAAGAGAGGGGTAGGCAGCTGCCCGCTGGACGCGAAGGCTGCGGGGCTCACCGCCGCTCTGGCCGGTCGGCCTGCACACAAGCACACTCCACCAAACGGCAAGGAGGGAAAAAAATAAAACCCTCCTTCTGAGTTCCCTAAGTGGGAACTTGCAATGGCTCTTCTGCTTTTTCCCACGCTCCTCCCGAGCCGCTGGTTCAGGGATCCTCCGCCCCTGCCAGCCAAGCCCACCCTCGCCTCCTCCCGCGCGCCCGCCCGGAATCCCTCGCCTTTGGCGCGGCCGTCCAACTCCCGGCGCTCCGCCCCCGGCCCGCCCACCCCGGCCCGCGCCCCGCCCACCCCGGCCCGCGCCCCACCTTCCTGGGGCCAGCCAGGCGTGCGCCCCGCCTCCCGTCCCACCTTCCCGCGGATTGCCCGGCGCTCGCCGCGCAGCCTCCCGCTTTCCACGCTCACTCAGGCCCACCTGCCCCGCCTCACCTTGGTCCGGATCTGTCCCGAGGTGGACACTTTGCGGATCAGTTTCTGGGGTCCCTCTTGCTCCGCTTCGCTGTCAGATGAATCCTCTCCCGGCCCCGCCGAGGTAGCGGCTGGGGTGACCACGGCGCCTGCCCCGGCGGTCGCTCCTCCTGCGGCGCTCGGAGGGTGGTGCTGACCACTGGCCCCGGCCATCCTTTCCGACTCCTGCAGGGACACAGCACCGCCCGGAGGGGGCGGCGGCGGTGGTGAGCGGGTGGGCTCTGCCCTAACCTAGGCAGAGCCGGGCCCGGAACCCCGCGTCCGGCCGACGCCGCCATCTTCCGCTCCCCCAGCTGCTCCCGCGGCTGTAAGGTCGCCGGGGGCCAAACGCCCCTCAGCAGGGGCGCCGCCAGGTTCCTCTGCCCGATTCCGGCCGGAGCAGCGGCAGCGGTGGAGAGCGGAAACCGCCGATCCCAGCCCGCCTGGGACCCCTGCGCACCGAGCCTCGGGATGTTCTAGGGTACCCTGACCCTGAAAACCACCAGCGCAAATAGAGGACTGGGGGAAGAGGGATTGGGGCAATCTCCCACCCACTCCCTCTACGGTCTGGGTCCCCAGATGGGCCGGAGGGTGAAAGAATCAGGAATCCTCAGCAGCCAACCCCGCCGCAGGTCTGGCGGTGGCTCCTACCCTAGGTCTGGGCTTCAGGAGCAACAACAGCTCCTGGGGAAGAAAGGGAACCTGAAGCTTCCTCCCGACACCCTTGGGTGCACCCGCCACGTCCTGGACCCCGATCTCGCCACTGACTCCTCGCCGCACGGTTTCCAACTAAATAATCCACTGCCCCTGTGAGGATCTGTCAGGCGCTGCCCCCGTCTGTCTGTCTCTCGCCCCCACCTCACTCCAAGCACCACACCTCTCCCGCCTCTGCCTGGGAGTTCGAGTCCTTTCTGCTCTCCCGACCGCGGTGTTTAGTTTCTGGCCCACCCCCACCCCCATCCGGCGCATACGGAAGAGAAGAGCATTTTCTGCTCCGCTCTGAGAACTTTTCCTTCAGAAAGAGCGATCCCCCTGGCTAACAGGAAACTGGGAAGGGCGTAGAGAAAGCGCAGAAACAAGAGAATACACGCAGGCCAGGACGACAGAATACACAATGTCTAAGCTGAAGCGCTAACCGAGACTGCCTGGGAGAAAACAATGCTCTGGAGCCATGTGAACACCAGTACCGGAGACAAAAAACGCTGGAAGTCCTGCGAGAGCCACTCCCTAACACGGACTAGAGCAGGAGGAAATGGGATCAACAGGCTGCAGCCACCGCGCACAACTCGTACCCCTGTAAGCTAGTTGTGCAGGCACTCAGGAACAGCAGACTCGCACGCTTAACGTCCAACAACCCTTGCAGGAGTGGGAGAGCTGGGGGAGAAGTTACTAAAATGACAGATCCTCTTGTCATCCCAAAGAGAACTCTAAACTGGAGTTAGCTATAATTAGGGCAGAAAGTCCCAGCCAAACTGTGGAGTCTCTCCACCTAGATAAGTACTCAGTTTCTTCAGCATCTTCTGTTCCCATTCCTTTGTATTTTTTCAGTTGACATGAACTTCAAGGTTCCTCCAAACTAAAATTCTAATTTTTTTTTAGTTGCAATTTTACTCTGGACAAGAAATTTGATTTCTGTGTTAAGAGGTTTTAAGTAGGCAATTCCAATACTGTTGTACATCACACTGTAGACTAAATTTATTAAAATGTGTGAATGTGCTGTTTAGTTGAAATCTTCAGAAGACAGGAGATTACTACCACATTAATACTAACATAGAGGCCACTTCTCCAGCTTCAGTTGTCTTCTGTAGAAAAGGAAGAAGTTGGGCAAAATGAACTTTCAGAGCCATTATGGCTCTATAAAATATGTTTACAAATAACATATTGCTGGATATTCTCAAAAAGAAAAATAACTAACCAAAATAATGTTCTTTATCCCTACCTAGCTGTTTGGTTACTGATGAGTTCAAATGTTTAGCAATGTAGACAAGGACATCTAGTAAATGGTCTTTTGAAAGAAAAAATTCCATTCTTTTATTGTAAAGAAATTAAGTCAAATCACCTACTGGGACCAAAGTCAAAATCATGTGATTACTCTTCTTCACTTTATCACACTATATAGCAAAAGTCAGTTTGTCAGTTATCATGTACTTGTATGCATACTTGATGTGTTTTCCAGAATCCAGGCAGAGAGTGATTAAACCGAAAGACAGAGTCTAATGACCAAAGAAAAGGAGCAATTACATTCATTTCTCACTCTTTGATTCCAACACTGATTAACTTAAAGACACTTTAAAACAGTTTCATATCCCAAAGCTGGGCAATTAATAACTCAAAATAAAGGTATTTGTTACTTATAAAAATTTAACCTCAGAGCTAGCTCTTCTTTTCAAAGACTCCGATAACAAGTTCTAAAACTTAATTGTGACTTTGAAAGCAAAGCCTGTCTTAGCCTGCTGTGCTAAACAAATGATTACTGCTCTACAATTTGCCTAGCATTTTGGAAACACAGGATGAAAATACAGTGTAGGCAAAGGAAGAAAAATCCCTAATTTAAGGTACAACCCACTCGCTTCTTCTCAGGTCATATCTGAGAAGTTAGAAGTTTCCAGAGTGAACATACTATCTGTGCACTGTATACCTGCCATACACTTCACCTTCCTCAAGAATTTACAGCAACATCAAGATCTCTCAGTATTTTCAACCAATCTAATGTACTTCAAAATGGCAACTGAAACAAATTTCAAATATGTAGTATATTATGCTATTTATCTGGTTTATAAGAATTACTTGTCTTTTTCCTTACTTGGTGTTTTCAGATTCTCAAATAATTTCTTAGATGCATCTTACATATTTATTATTGTAACTTTGAAATCTCACATAGCATATCACAAACACTACTAAAAATTTGAACATAAGCTGGGTAGACACTATATTCAGGATAAAATGGAATTAGGAAATAGGTGAAGCTGCTCCTAATTTAGGTTTTTACTTAATAGGGTTCTTACCCCATTTACCAAAAAAAAAAAAAAAAAAACAACCTAATATACTAAAGGTGCATTAGTTGCAGCCAAATTTCATGCTGCTACTAACTTTATGAATTACTATATATCCATACAGGTATTTTGAATTATATTTTTACTGATCACTACTCATAACAAAAGGGATTTAATACCCATTTGCAACATTTAAATCTCATGTTCTATGGTTTTACATTAAATATCATACACGCAGAATGCTACATTTCATATACGGAAAAATTCAAGTAGGCACTTCAAAATCTGTCATGTTCTAGGGCTCACATACCGGATAAAGGAACCATACAATTCATCAGAGGGCACTGCAGGTTAAACAAGTACAGGCCTTAGATGACTGCTTTCATTAAAACTTTAGAATAATATCCTCAATACGCTATTTGTCACATACTCAGAATTTAAAGTTCAAAACTTTCCCCTATTAGAATTTCCTTCATTGTTATTTGAAGGAAAAAGATTTGGGGATTAATTGTGCTATCACTGTACAAACATATGGTCAACTTTGCACCTGAGGCAAAAACTTTTCATTATCTAGACCCAATGCATAAATATTTATAACTTCTCATTTATATTTTGACTCTTTTTTCTTTGAAACACTCTCCTTTCTAATTTTCTATTAGCCCTGGATTGTCAGAACTAACTAGTATAAAATCATTTGGAAATAATAATAATAATAAATAAAATGTTAGTTTAAGAACATTCTTCCACTAAGAACTACTTTGTCACCAGGCACCATGGTTCATGCCTATAATCCTAGCCCTTTGGAAAGCTGAGGTGGGATGATCACTTGAGGCCAGGAGTTCAAGACCAGCCTGAGCAAGAGTGACACCCCATCTCTACCAAAAATAGAAAAATTAGCTGGGCTAATTGGTGTGCACCTGTAGTTCCCAGGTACTTAGGAGGCGATGCAAGAGGATGGCTTGAGTCCAGAGTCTGATGTTGCTGTGTGAGTTAGGTTGATGCCATGGCACTCCGGCGCACGAGACAGAGTGAGATGCATGTCTCAAAAAAAGACTACTTTGTAAATACTCCTACATTTTTAAAGTTTTGCTTAGAATTTTAACCAGCCATTTCCCCTCAGGATATTATCTATGAGTAAGAGTTGTTAGGCTAAATATCTTCCTACCTACCCATGCCCACCACCAAAATATTCTGTAATTTATTCGAAATTTGGGTAATGCCTCTATTTCCACTGAGATGAAATTGCTAGTGGCACTCTACCTAGGGGACAGAGTAAGACTCTGTCTCAAAAAAAAAAAAGAAAAGAAAACAAAAATACACAGAAACATAAATGCTAACACTTATATTCTTTAGGCCCAATGCCTAGTCAATGATAAACCTGATGGTTCTTTTAAATGCTCCCACTTAACTAAATAACTTCATCTCTAAACCCTAAGAATGTCATGATGTCCAGCAACTGCATTCTCACCTCCAGACATGGTTCCGTTTTAAGGAAGAAGTATCATTGTCTTTACTGTCAGCATCAATTCCTGAGATTATTTCTCCTCTTCTATCTTAAATAGTTCCATGCAGAATCATACCATCATGTTTTAGGTTCCATCAAAAAAGAATGAGAAAATTAAATCCTTACATGTATGCTGTTGTTACAGGTCATGTACTATGTTATCCTTAAGAGATAACAGGACAGGATCTGTTCGTTAAACAGACTGAATACTGAATGTATTAAATGTTGTCCCAATATTGAACTTTCCTTTTCATGAATATAAATGAGCATAGTTTCATGATAAAGTATTAAGTTCCCTATATTTGAATTTATAAAGCAGATTTTAAATAACTACATACTCAACAGAGTTCAAATTGAGGCAGTTGTTTTTAATCTGAGGTCTCTGAGGATCCAACAGGTTGGTTTTAAGGAAATCTGTGATTTTTCCCTAGATATTTTATTAAAATGTATGTGTACACATATACACGCATACACATATATATACACATAGGTGCAATTTTGAGAGGAAGAGACTCCAAGGCATTGATCACATTCTTAAAAGGATCATCGACCCCAAGAAAGATTAAGAACTCCTTATTTTAATGGATGTTGTGTCCCTTCAAAACTATTTATTAAGCTGATGTTTCCCCTGCTTACCTCCAAATCCTGAAAGGTTTAACAATTAATCGTTTTTCCCTAATGTATACCTCCTTTTTCTAATATATGCTTACTTTTTGGTAATCTGGATAACTGTCTTTTTTAAAAACCTAAAAGAGGGGCAGCGCCTGTAGCTCAAATGGCAAGGGCGCTGGCCACTGTACACCTAGGGTGGTGGGTATGAACCCGGCCCTGGCCTGCTAAGCAACAATGACAACAAACAAACAAAAAGGCCAGGCATTGTAGCAGGCACCTGTAGTCTCAGCTACTTGGGAGGCTGAGGCAAGAGAATCGCTTAAGCCCAAGAGTTAGGAGTTTGCTGTGAGTTCTGATGCCACAGTACTCTACACAGGGCGAACTTGAGACTCTGTCTCAAAAACAACAACAACAACAAAAAAAAAAACCTAAAAGAGGATTCTTTTTAGTAGTTCTTGGACTTGTGTTCATACATGCATGACCACAAGCTTTGGAATAAAATCACTTGTTGGCAATAGCATTTTCTGGCAATACTTGAGATCTTTGAAACTGTTTTTTGGACCTTCTGAATGTATACCACTAAGGTATGTGAAACAAAATATTCTGTTTAGTTAAGAATACTAGCTTCCTGAGGACAATGTTTTGTGTCTGTGTTAACAGCCACTCAACAGTCCTGGAACATAAGAGGTGCTAGATAAAATACCTTTGGAGCAAATAAAAAGGTCTCCAGTGTTTCAAGAAAATAAACCTAATTTTTTAAAGAGAATTCTGCAGTCTGGATAAGGTGTCACAATGCATTCACACATTTCTGTTAGGGCCCTAGTTTTAAAACCTCCAGGGGCAAAACTGGTACTGAAATGTTCTGTGGAAAATAAACCATTTAATTCTAGTCACTTCTGAGAAGTAATGCAAAACAAAAAAAGTTTATCCTAATTCTAGGCACAAAGCAGTGCTGGCATCAGCACCCTAAAGGAAAATACATATAGCTGGGTATTTCCCATTGCGATTAGTGTCGGCTTTCAAGGATCCAGGTTCAGAAGACTTCACATAGGAAGGTTTACAAGTCAAACAGGTCACTGAATTTAGTTCTCAATGATCTTTGATTTCAACTTCAAACCTGAATTGTATTTTTCACTTTAAGAATAACTTAATCCCCAGTGATAACCACAATAAAAGGAATATGAACAGATGGACAACCTAACAACATGTTCAAACACAAAAAGCAAAGACAGCTGCAGATACAGATGGATCAGAGTCGAAGGACACTTCTGAAAGGTCAGGAAACAGGCCGAGAAACGCTCCCTGGGCAAAGGAGCTGGGAGTGTACATACTAGAAAAGAAAAAGGAGAACCAACCCTGGCACCTGACCTAGAAGCTCTCAACAGGCGGAGGGCCAGAGCAGCCTGAGCAGACGTGCGGAACCCCTGGGAAAACAGCATCCAAACACGTTGGTTGGAACACGAGTGAAGCCAGAAATTTCAGACCGGCTCAGAATTTCAACCAAGGCAGAGTAGCGAACAATCGAGGCAGGGTGTGCAGAACCAAAATTCGATGCCAGGGAAAAGGCGGCCCACACAGGATTACAGAGCTCCGAGTGAGACCGGGGTTACTGGGCAGAACCCCTGGAGGGACGTGAGATGGTTCTGACTGTTTGAATTGGAAGAGAGAAGGAAGTTGGAAGAGTTTGACGGAACAAATTCAAAGGATTCCTCCCCCGCCCGTCTCCTCCTTATCCTCGCGCACACACTCGGCCCCTAAAATTACTCGACCTCCCCGTAGCGTGTGCCGCGAAAACGCAGGCGAAAGCAAGTTAGCTTTTCCCTCCGTCCCCCGCAAAACCCCTGATCCCTGGAAAAGCCCGGGGCTCTAGCGGCGACCCGAGTCGGAGGCGTGGTTCCTGGCTGCTCGCCGCGCTCGGCCTCTCCGGCCGCGGTCCTTGGGAACCTGCGCGTCCAGGTGCCGGCCAGGGCGCGGTCTCGGAGGGAAGACCGGTCCCCTCCCAGTCCCACGCGCCGACCGCGCAGCTGGGCTTCTCCTCTCTCCCTCCCTGCACTCCACGCTCTAAAAGCCAGCGAAAAGTTCAGAAGTCGACGAGGCACGGAAAGGTCCTCCGAGAGCCGCCGCCAGTGGTTCGCCGGCAGCCCCTCGGGGAGCCCTGGTCTGGCCGGACAAAGGCGCTCCAGGCGGCGCGCGAGGAGGAGCCGGGGTGGCGGAGGAAGCGCTGTCCCGGCTGGGAAGCAGCTGGGGACCTCATCCCGGGCCATTTCCTGAACGGAACCTGGCCCGGGAGGGGGGAGCAGAGGAGGAGAGGGAGGGGGTGGGCGCGGGCGCTGTACCCACCGGTTCCTCCCACGCCGGGCTGCGGGCGCCGGGCGCGGGGCGCACGTGCTGCGGTTCCATCGCGCCGGCCCGCGCCCGCCGGCCGCCCGGGCTTCAGAACCCGGGCCCCCGCCGCCGGGGCCGCTGGATGCGCGTCCCTCGCCGCGGTCCCTCTTGGCTGCAGCCGCCCGCCCTCCCGCCGTCTCCGGCTTCCTCCGCGCCGCGCTCTCCCGCCCCCGCGCCGGTCCCTTCTTCCTCCGCCGCCTCCGCCTTCTCTTCCTCGATCCCGCTCCCCTGCGCGGCTCCAAGCGGTCCGCTCACCGCAGCCGCTGCCACCTCCCACGGCACCAGAATCCGCCCCTCGCTCCTTCCTCCGCCCCCAGCTCCCTCCCCTTTTCCTCCCCGCTTCCCGCCCCTCCCCCTTCTTTCCCCTCCCCCTCCTCCCGGCGGGCGGCCCAGGGCGCACGTGATCCCCCTGTCAGGCCTTATAAGGCGCGGAACAGAAAGCGGCCGCCGGGTGGTCACATCACAGGCACCGGGTGGCCGAGCGGAGGTTGTCCAGCCGCTGCCTTGAGCTCAGGGAGCGGCGGGGAAAACTCGCTCTGGGCTGGTTGCCGCGCTGGCGACGGGAGCTGCGGTGGCTGCGAGTCCCGGGAGGCACCTCCCCGCGCCCCAATCTTTCGCTTACTCTCTCCCTGCTCCTACTGCCCGCGCCCAACTCCAAACGCTGCCTACCCACGCTGCGGACGCCACTCCTCCTCTGGGTGCTGAGGGTAGACGGAACCACATTGGACAGTGGCCCGCTTGAGCAGAACAAAGGTGATGTCCACTCTCCAGCCGCCCTCGGGAGACAGCTGTGCCGGGGATGGCATATTCTCTGTGACGTTAAAAAGAATGCACATGGGTTACCATCAGCAGGAGAGGTTAAACTTGAGGGGGTGCTTCTTTTACTCACTTTTTAGATTAACAGTTTCATGGGGGGGGGGCTGCTAAGGAGTCGATCCGCCTTGCAATTTGAGCAGTATACTCAAGTTAGAGGCATGAGCTGGCTCGCGGGGAGCGCTCGATAGAAGGCAAGGCACTTCCTCCCGCCCTTTGAAAAATCATTACAAGTAGAGTTTCGGATCATCTCATAGGCATCGAAGACGGTTTCCATCCAGTTCCAATCTAAGAATGACTGACTCTACACAGGTTATTCCCCCTCCAGGCGCCTATCAGCATCTTCTCACGGCCTTTAAACATTTCATATGCGTTCACAAATTTTAAAGGCAAATCGAAAGAGCAAAGACGCTTAATGCAGTCTGCCCCCACCCAGTCATTTTTTAGGATCCTGCAAATCCACTTCAGTACCTACTATTCCACCGAGGCTACACTATCAAAAGTCACCTATATGCCTTGGAAGTTGCCTAAACCATTGGATATTTTACAGTTCTCATTTACTTGACCTATATGCAGTGTTCATCATGGATGACCAGATTTTTATTCTTGGAACTGTCCTTTCCATTAGTTTCTGTGACATATGCTCCGTGTTTTCTAACCTTTTGTTACCTGGCTGCCTCTTACAATGTTGGGTTGCCTAAATAGCCCGCCCTTGGCTTGTTTCTAATGTTGTCTGGGCACAATGAGTGGTCTACCCAGACCCTCCATGACTTAAAGCAACAACCACATGCTTATAACCCATAAATTTCCATCCCTGACCCACATCTCCAGTTCTATAAAGGCAGCTTCTTACCAGAAATCTCTACCCACATGTCCCAGCGGCCTTAAATTCAACTGGACTAAAACAAGTCAATGTTTCTGCCCCCTGGCTTTTCACACTAGGCTCACTCTCAGCAAATGTCACCACAATCCACTTAGTTGCTCAGATGAGAAACCTGAAAATTATTGCAGGCTCCTCCTCCTCCCTCCCACTGCCTGCCATCCATGTACCCATAGTTCTTGTCTATCTCCTTCCTTCCATTTAACTGCTGTTGCCTGGTTTTAGGTCCCTTGCAAGCCCCAGAAACATCCCATTACTTTCCTGTTAATCTTGTTGCCTCTAAGCTGGTTGCCCCTAACCTCTGCCCTTGCCATTTCTCATGTTGTAACCAAGAAAGCCTTCCAAAATACAAAATTGAGCAAATCATTCTCTGGATAAGTCCTGACAATAGCTCCCATTACTTGCAGGGTAAAGTCCCAATATCTTAGGCAATACCTATTTCTCTGATTCATTAAGTACCCTCAGTTACTTGGACACAGTGCCCTGTCAGGCCACTCATTTTTATATGCTGTGCCCTCACATCTAATGTCTTCCCTTTTACTCAGCTTGTCCAAACAGCTACTCATCTTTCAAGAGTCACTTTCCTTATGAAATCATTTCTGACCCTGCTGCAGATTACACCTGGCCACTCTCTGTACACTAAATGCCCCAATTATAATGCTTAGAAAACTTTATTAAACTCAGTTTTTATGTATACATTCCCCAGTCACAAGTATTATGACTGACTCATCTTCATCCTCCTAGTTCCTGATGTATATAGTAGGTGATCAATGAATGTTGAATGGATCAATTATGTGATATAGTTTTGAATTTTATTTTTACAGCTATAAGAAACCAGTTTCCCATACATTATCTCATTTCATTCTCACAACTCTGCAAAAAATATACCATCACCTTTTTAGAGATGGAAACTTGAAGCTAGAAAAAAACAAAGGAATTTGTCCAAGGTTCTACCATATAAATTACAGAGCCAGGACTTAATCCAGTTTGCCTAGTTTGTTACATGTCTGCCTATTTCTACAGCCTAAATGTTTATGTCTCCACAAACTTCATATGCTGAAATCCTCGTCCCCAAGTGATGACACTAGGAAGTGAGGATTTGGGCAAAGCCTTTATAAATGGGATTTAGTGCCCTTAAAAAAGAAGCCCAAACAAAGAGACCTCCCACCCCTTCTGCCATGTGAGGTTAGAGTGAGAAGATGGGTAGGTCCTCACTAGACACCAAAGCTGACAGTGTTGGTCTTGGACTTCTAGAACTGTAAGAAATAACTTATTTATAACCAACCCAGTCTATGGTGTTGTAGTATAGCAACCCAAATAGACTGAGACACCTATTTATTTTTTTCGCCTTAAATTTTATTTTTTACAACAACAGCTTTTTTTTTTTTTTTTTTAGAGAGACAGAGTCTCACTTTGTTGCCCTCAGTAGAGAGCTGTGGCATCACAGCTCGCAGCAACCTCCAGCTCTTGGGCTTAAGTGATTCTCTTGCCTTGGCCTCATGAGTAGCTGGGACTACAGGCACCCGCCACAACCCTGGCTATATTTTTGTTGCAGTTTGGCCGGGCTGAGTCCAAATCTGCCACCCTCCATATATGGGACCAGTGCCCTACTCACTGAGCTACAGGTGCCGCCCAATAGCTTTCTTTTTATTAGTGTTTGCTAAGTATATCACTCCATTTTTTTATTTTCAACCATTCTAAGTCATTATGTTTTAAGTGTGTTATAAAGAACTCCTGAATTTTTGTATTTTTGACCTGTTCTGAGAGCCTGTCCTTAGTAGTTTTTTTTTGTTGTTGTTGTTGTTTTGCAGTTTTTGCCTGGGGCTGGGTTTGAACCCACCACTCCAGCATATGGGACCAGCACCCTACTCCTTTGAGCCACAGGTGCTGCCTATTTTATTTATTTATTTATTTGTTGTTTTTTTTTTTTTTTTGAGACAAAGTCTCACTGCATCACCCTCAGTAAAGTGCCATGGTGTCACAGCTCACAGCAACCTCAAACTCTTGGGCTTAAGCAATTCTTTTCCCTCAGCCTGCCACAACACCCAGCTGTTTTTTTGTTGCAGTTGTTTAGTTGGTCTGGGCCAGGTTCAAACCTGCCACGCTCAGTGTATGTGGCTGGTGCTGTAACCACTGTGCTATGGGTGCCGAGCTTAGTAGTCTATTTTAATGTTTTCATTTATCATGCATATCAATTAGAAAGAAAGGTTTCTACAAGAAAGAGATTCTTCTCCCTGCCTCATCACACACATAATGTTTATTTCTCTCTAGTGGAACAGTGCCAAGAAGAGTGGTCCAGATTATTGGGGGTGGCTTCTTTGCTCCATCCACATGCTTTTCCATCTCCTAGGGCATTGCCCTAATCTACACCGTGGAAGCTGGTTAGGAAGTTCCAGACCAAGGAAAGAAGAGACCATGAAGGAGCACAGCCCAGCTTCTTAAGGCCTAGATACTGAAGTGACACACTTCTCATTTGCTTACACACCATTGGCCAGAACTTAGTTTAACATGACCACACCTAGCATCAAAGGAGCAGGAGGATGAGTCCTCTTTTCCAACCACAAGTCTATTATTATGGAAGATATAACAGGTTTTGATGAAAACTAGAACTCTCTGTTACATAATGATCACTATCTTTGGATTTATTATCACAATTTCATTCTATGTTTATTCAACTGCCTTCTTCTTGGCTTTGTTCTCCTTTCTTCTACTCTGTTGATTGAATTTTCTTTAGTTTACTCCCTTTTCTAAATACTTTTACTGATTTAAAATTAATACTATCTATTTCAATTCTTAATGATTATCCTTAAAATACTAACATTTATTCTTAACATTCAAGGTTAGTCAATATCTCCACACACCTCCTCTTTCAAGATAACCTTAAGCAAACAAAAATAACTTAACTTTCAAGTTCCTCCCCCATAAACTATGTGTAGCTATCTTATATTTTTAAATTTTCTACTAATTTAGTCATTATTGGTATTATTTTTATAATGATTATTTAATTAAATTTACCAACATATTTTACTAATTTTTTTTCTTACTCTTTACTTTTTGCATACCACTTTTTCCTTTGGAACTCAGTTTCTGTTTTGGTGAAGTACATCCTTTAGGAATTCTTTTTTTTTTTTTTTTTTTGCAGTTTTTTGGCCAGGGGCTGGATTTGAACCCGCCACCTCTGGCACATGGGGCCAGCGCCCTACTCCTTTGAACCACAGACACCATCTCCTTTAGGAATTCTTTAACCAAAGATTTGTGAGTAAAATTTTCTATGTCTTTGTGTATCACTCACTTTCTATTTTATCTTATATTCTTGAATCATGCCTTTGTTTGTTTGTTTGTTTGTTTTTTAGACAGAGCCTCAAGCTGTCACCCTGGGTAGAATGCCATGGCATCACAGCTCACAGCAACCTCCAACTCCTGGGCTCAAGCGGTTGTTCTGCCTCTGCCTCCCAAGTAGCTGGGACTACAGGTGCCCACAACAACGCCTGGCTATTCTTTGGTTGCAGCCGTCATTGTCGTTTGGCGTGCTGGGCTGGATTCGAACCCTCCAGCTCAGGTGTATGTGGCTGGTGCCTTAGCCGCTTGAGCCATTGGCACCGAGCCTTGAATCGTGATTTTATTAGCTACTGGTCTTGGGTTCTCAGACCTGTCATCTAATTCCTTAATTCTGTGCAATTATATTCAGTCTACTCTTTAATATAGCCATTGAAATTTCATTTATTTATATTTCAAGAATGTTTATTTTATTCTTTTTCAAATTTACCTATCTATTTTTTTCCTTATCCCTTTAAACACTTTTAAACACATTTATTTAGAAATGTCTTTCAAATTGCTCTATTATCGGTAGTTGCTAGTCTGTAAATTCTCTCAATTCCTGCATTTGCTGAGTGACATTTGTGGTGGCTTCTTCCTTTGTATGCTTTATAATATTTTACTCTGAATTTCTCTTCAGTGAGCCTTCTTTTCCATTAAAGTAATTTATGCCCTGTGGAGCCATTTATCTGGAGGGGCCTTACTTTTTACTCTGCACAAAGACCTATAGATTTCTTTAGCTCACTTATATATGTCTGGCAGTTGATGCTTAAAGACTCAAACAGCTGGGGGCTGGCATAGCCCTCCTTGAGAGTCCCCCTCCGCCTCTGACGTACTCTCCCTCTCTGCTACTTTTCCTGGCTTGGTGGCTTCAGGTTTTAAATGAGTGACACCTTCAGTTTAATCATCAGAACAGCCATATGAGGTTATTATTATCCCCATTTCATAGATGAAGAGACTAAGGTTCAGGGAGTAAGTAATTTGTCCAAAGTCACAGCACTCATAAGAAGTAGAGATGGTGGCTCGGCACCTGTGGCTCAAGCCGCTAAGGCACCAGCCACATACACCTGAGCTAGCAGGTTCGAATCCAGCCTGGGCCCACCAAACAACAATGACGGCTGCAATCAAAAAAAAAAAAAAACAAAGAAGTAGAGATGGGATGTGGAGTTCTCAGCACACAGAAGTCCCGTCAGAGAGGTAGAAGAAGAATCAGGAAACTGAGGTGCAACGGGAGAGATGAGAAAGATTGGGCCACACTTTGAGAACTTAGGCAGTGAAATTGGGTGGGGAGGTTATTGTTATTTTCTACCTTTGGGGAGCAAATGTGTGCTTAGGGAAATGGGAAGAAGCTAGCAGAGGGAAAACAGTCTGAAGTGCCAAAGAGAGAAGGCTGGTTGATGGGGAATGTTCTGTGTGCAGGTTGAGGAATAAAGCTGAAAGAAGTCTGTTTCTTCAGAGCTGAGAATGAAGAAGGCAAGGAAGAGAAACACACCATTAACTGTTATGACCTGGACTGGAATCTGAGGCTGAAATGTGTTTTCTTTCCAGTTGCCCCAGGATACAGAGCTGCCCTCAGTACAAAGGTCCTTAACAGGCTGGGTCCTGTCTGTCCCTCACTTTTACCAGCCTCCTGTGCAGGACGCCCCCTCTTCTAGACTCTCTCTTTTGTTTGCTTTCCATTGGTTTTGCTTCCTGTGCCAGCATCTCCCACCTAGCCTGGGGTCTGGCTGTTCTTCCTGAAGGGTCCCTTCCTTTCCTCTACCTCTCTGCCTTTTTAGCCCAAAGAGGAACCTGAAGGGTTACAAGCAAGTGATGAGCCAGGATTTCAGGAGCTTGGCCAGACCCAGCTGGTATTGTCTGATGCCTCTGCCATAAACGGGTTCCCCAGCTGTACCTGAGCCCAGAACAAACCCATGCTGTCCTATCCACCCCATCCTGCTTCTCCCCTGTGCAATGCCCACCCCATGGACACTCACACAGAGAGTGCACCCAGTGAGGCTGGCAGAGGGTTGGGAGGACATGAGGGAAGGAGAGGAGGGGTGCTGTCGTGTTTCATCTTCATGGAAAACAGTGTGCCCGTGGGAAGTCAGGGAGGATGTTATTATGGTGCCACTGACTTGGACGTGAAAATCATTTATTAATAGTTACACCTCTGCTTTTTGTGTCGCCAAGAAAGCACCTCACATCTTAAGTTTAATTTCTCTACCAATAAAAAGTTACTGAACACCAAGTTTGTGTAAATCATTGACTTTGACTTGTCCAGAAATCATGTTAAACTGTTTTCATAAGCTAAGTTTCTCTCATCACGAGGTGTGGAACTTTTAGAACCTTGCATACTGTCAAAATGAAGTTAAAGTTTGGTTTACTTAATGTTTTATTTAATGTTCATAAAGTTTATTTAATACTTTATGACTTTAACTTTTTAAAAATGTGTTAAGTGGAAATGTGTTTTTATATTTATTATTTAAAGGATCACAGTTACTCAATTTATTCATTCAATAAATGTGTATTGAATAACTACTATAACTAAGGCTTGGTACCAGTGAGACATCTACACCAGGCTCCCTTTACAATAGGGTGTTATAAGTGCTGTGATGTCGGCGGAGAGCAGGGATGGAGGGCTGCCTGATCCAATCTGTCATAGTTAGGAAGGCTTCCTAGAAGAAGTGATGTCTAAAGTGAAACCTAACTCTCATTCATTAACCAGACCAAGAAGGGAGGGGAGAGAATTAGCAGAAGAAACGTACTGGGGGAAAGGGAGAGGGGGGAGAATTAATTCTTTATAAAGGCCAAGAGGCAAAAGAGAGGTGTGCTGGTTCTGTCAAGTTTCAAAACGAATTGGGATGTGATTGTTAACTAAAGTAGGAGGTGGTGAATAAGAGATAGGACTGAAGAAATTAATAGAGAATGGATTAGAGAGGAGGGCTTAATACAGCAGCCAAGACTTCCTGTGTTCACATCTTTAACATAATGACAACAGTAGGCAGTGAGCTCATCATTTGATTGATTAATTAATCCTTATAACTCCTAGAATTCAAGTGAGGTTCGATTATAACAACTTATTATCTTCGATCTTTAATACCCTGATATTATGTCTTCAAAACTAGAGAGCACAGGTATCATTTTAAAAGGTTTTCTTTTTTCTTTTTTCTTTTCTTTTTCTGTCTTTCTGTTTTTCTAGAGTAGAGCGGGAAGTCATAGGAGTGAAGATTGAAGAGGAGGACAGATTTTGAACAAGCTTAAAAATCCTCTGACTAACCACTTTGGCATCTTAAAAGATCTAGAAATTAACAGTTTCCTCCAGGGTGGAGTCAAGAGTACAAGCTGGAGCAGGTTTTACCCTTCGGGAAGCGGGTGGGGGATGAGGCTGAAAACCTATTTCAAACACAAGGTTCTTACAATCTGGTTTTTAAAGTACTGCTTTGGATATAAAGAAATCAAAGTGAATAAACAATTGTAGGTTTCACTGGCCTGTGATTAGAATATAACATTCTTGCCTCACAGTCTCAAACGCGCGTTATCTATGACTAGACATCAGATGAATGTACCTACAGAGTGAACTTTCCTAAAGAGAAATTTCCTGTTGGAATCAGTCGATGACTAGACCACAGAATTAGTCATGTTGTTTAATTTGCGTAAGCATATTATTAACAAGATTAAAAGCTTTCCAAAAGCTGAGATTGAAGGTAGAGGGTCATTAGCACTAAACACCTTATACCCCCCAAAAAATGAAGGGGTCATTTCTGAAGTTAATATTCTAATAATTTCTCCACAATATTAAAGATAACTACTGTTTAGCTTAACTTAGTTTCTTAGTGAATAAAGAGAGAAGCAGAGAGCTTGTGGCAAAAAAAACCTTGGATCATGCCTTGCCTAAGAATCTGTGCCCAAAGTGCAGAAAGAGGCAGTTGCCTCTGAGTTACTATGAGGCTACCTCCCAAAACAAGTGGGCCCTTGCTGAGCCAATTAGGCTAGAGGCAGGTCTTCTTTCCTTGAAAAACAAACTGGCCTTTCCTTGCCCTCTTTCTTTACTATTCTGATGGTGATGGAAGAACAGTCCAAAGAACACAGTCAGGGACTCCACTTCCCCATTCCTCAATTTGTCCTTAGCACATGTATAATCCAGCTCCTGCCCCCTCCCCCCACTGTAGAAGCCAGTCTGGCCAAGGCCACCAGCATCTTCCATGTTGCCAAATCCAGTGGACACTTTTCAGTCCTCATGTAATTTAACCTTTCCACAATAGTTGACCTTTCAACACAGTTAGCCACTCCCTGTTTTTTGTAATACTTCCTTCTCTTGCCTTCTGTGTTTACAGAGAACATTGCTATTGCACTCATTTGGTATTCTTCCCACCTCACTGGCCACTCCTTCTCAGTCTCCTTTGTGGGCTCCTCCTCCTCTGTTCAACCCCTGAATGTTGGAGTGTCCCAGAGGAGCTCAATTTCAGGCCCGTTTTCTTCTCTATCTATACCTTCCTCCCAGGGACCCTCATTTAGTCTCATGGCTTTACCTTCCAGTTGTGTGCTGATGACATTTGAGTTTATATTTCCAATTCTGACTCTTCTACTTCGTCCTCATCTATCCACCTGCATACTTGACATGTCCATTTAGTTGTCTAATATGTATTTTAAACCTGATATATTCTAAATAGAATGCCTCTACAAGCTGGGTTCCAGTTTCCCCATACCAATAAAAGTATCAGTATTTGCACAGTACCTCAAATCAAAGACCTAAATCAAGTCCCCTTTTATATTCAGCCTTCATACGCAATCCATTAGCAATATCCAATCTATCCACTTTCCCTCCAAAGTGCATCTCTCCACTTGTAGCTCTCTCTACCACCACCTTAGTGCAAGGCACCATGATCTTTTAACAGGAATACTGCACCAATCTCCTAACAAGTCTTCCTGCTTCCATCCTTGCCTCTCCTGTACAACCTATGCTCAGCATGGCAGACCAAATGATTTTTTTTTTTTTTTTTTTTTTTTTGGGAGACAGAGTCTTAATCTGTTGCCCGGGGTAGAGTGCCATGGCATCATAATAGCTCACAGCAACCTCAAACTCTTGGGCTTGAGCAATTCTCCTTCCTCAGCCTCCCGAGTAATTGGGACCACAGTGTGCTCACTGCAATGCCCCACTAGTTTTTCTATTTTTAGTAGAGGTGAGGGTGTCACTCTTGCTCAGGCTGGTCACAAACCCCTGAGCTCAAGCAATGCCCCAAGCTCAGTCTCCCAGAGTGCTAGGATTACATGTGAACCATTGTGCCCAGCCAAATGATTTTTTTTTTTAAGCATAAATCAGATTGTGTCTGTTGTCTGCTTAACACTTGCTAATGGCTTCACATACCACTCAAGAGGTATCTGAAATTCTTGCAGATGTACATTTGTGTTAAAATCCTCAAATTCCTTTATGAACTGTACTCAGCCTGCTTCTCTGATCTCTTGTCACACCACTCTCCATTCTCTGTACTCCAGCCACCTTGTTTTTATGTTCCCCAAACCTGTCGAGTGTTTCTTGCCTTGGAGCCTCTGAACAAGCTGTTCCCTTTGCCTGTGATGCTCCTTTCCCAGTCTTTCTATGGCTGACTTCTTCTCATTTGGTGTCATCTTCCCTATGATGCTGTCCCTACCACTCAAACTAAAGTAGTTGCCTGATCACTATCACTTCACCTTGTTGTATACTCTTCTTTACATTTATTACCACCTAACATTGTCTCTTTACTTGTTCATTGGTTTACCAACTGCCTCTATTCTAGAACTTAAGCATCATACAAGCAGGGGTGTGATCTTGTTCACTGCTTTACTCCCAGTACTTAAGTGCCTGACACACGGCAGATGCTCCATAAATTATTGTTGAATGAGTACTTTATCCCAATGTCTAAACACTAACACTTTAACATAATACCTGCTATGGCCAAAAACTGTTATTGAAACTTTATGCTCAGTCCTTCATTTAAACCTCAGAGCAACCCTGGAAGTAGGTGCTATTATTTCTATATTTTACAGATGAGGAAAATGCACCACTCAGAGATCACACACCCAGTAAGCAGCAGAGCTGTGATTTCAACCCAGGAAGCCTAGCACTGAAGTTCATGCTTTTAAATACCATATTACACTGCTTGGTTTGAGCTACCCACCTCTGGGCTTCCTGGGTCAGGAAAGGATTCTCAGGCCTGTCAACCCTTAGCACCCATGAGGAGGAGAGAATCTCAAAGGGACACAGAAAGAGGTTGAGGCTGCTGTAAAGGATGAATAAGCTGTCTGGGCCTCAGACCCTGTGGCTTTACTTGTCTCAGTGGAAGGCTTCATCCACTCTGTGCTTCCAACATTACTCTGATTTTTGTGTAGTCACCACCATGGTCAGTTGGAGGAGAGAAGATCAATATAAGCAGAGCCCTGTTTATACATTCATGAGGCTGCTGCCTACCTGTGCCTTTGACTCATGGGCATCCCCCCAGAATCAATGACATAGGGGGTGTTTTAGTTCATTTGGGCTGCTATAACAAAATACCATAAACAGCAGAAATACATTTCTCAGATTTCTAGAGGATGGGAAGTCCAATGCCAAGGTGTATGGTTAAGAGCCAGCTTCCTTATACACAACGCTTTCTCACTGTATCCATATGTGGCAGGAGACATGATCCAGCTTCCTCAGACCTTTTTCATAAGGGCACAAATCCCATTCACGAGAGCTTCACCCTTGTGATCTAATCATCTCCCAAGCAGCCTATTTCCCAACTGGTGATTAGATTTCAAGATATAAATGTTGGGAGGTACACAACTGTTCAGATCATACGTACCTGAGGGACTTGGCCCCTGAAAGTCTCCACATGATCTTGTTAAATCTCTTTAGCCACACTGCTCATAGGGCTTTTTTCATCCTTCCTGGGACCTGGGATCCTTGGTCAGTAGGGATTATATTTCATTTTCTGAGCTCTTCTCTCTGCCTCTAAGACTCCAGTCCCTACCCCTTGTTGATGGCATTTCTTTCTACAGTAGGTCCTTGGTCTCAGAGATTCAGACAATGAACCCACAGACCACACAGATCAGTGATAAAATAGTATTTATTAGCTAGAAAGGAATACAGAATGAAGGAAAGGCACCACAGTCTCTGGCAGAGTGGGGGGAACCCAGTGGAAAATCCCACACAAGTCTTTTGTCTAGGGCAGTGGTTCTCAACCTTCCTAAAGCCACAGCCCTTTGATACAGTTCTTGTGGGCTGTGACCCACAGGTTGAGAACACTGGTCTAGGAGGTAATATACCATTTGTAAACAAGAAGGTCTTGAGAATTATACTTGGCCAGGACTTGGCAGGTGAAAGATGCCTTTTCAATGTTAGTTAGTGAATGAGTGTATTAACAAATGAATGCAGTCCTTAGAGCTCCGGGCCGAGTGTCAGGGAGTCCACTTTTTTTTTTTTTTTTTTTTTTTTTTGTTTGAGACAGAGTCTCACTAAGACACCCTTGGTAGAGTGCTGTAAAATCACAGCTCACAGCAACCTAAAACTCTTGGGCTTACGCGATTCTCTTGCCTCAGCCTCCCCACCTCCCCCACCCCTCGCCCCATGCTCCCAGTTGTTGGGACTACAGGTGCCCGGCACAACACCTGGCTATTTTTTGCTTGTAGTTGTCATTGTTGTTTGGCAGGCCTGGGCTGAATTCGAACCCACCAGCTTTGTTGTATGTGGTTGGCACCCTAGCCGCTGAGCCACAGGTGCCGAGCCAGGGAATCCACTTTTGAAAAGGCTCAGCTTACATGAAATATTGGCAAAACTGCTTTTCTCCTGTCTTGCTTGTATTCAGAGAGTGCAGTTTGGAGAAAAAGAAGTCTCTGTCTGTTTAGCTAGAAAATGAGGCTCCTTGTCAAGTCCTGAATGGGGGAACCCTGTATCACCCTGACCTTGGAACATTAAACATCTCTGCTTTCTCTACACCCTGTTGTGAAGCGCAGTTGAATCCAGGTGTACACCATTTCCCCTTTTACATGATTCTGCTCTGACCCTTAATATCTCAAGCCACCACCTCTCTGGATCCTTTTCTCCTTCAGCTTCTGTGATCCTGTGGAAATCTTAAGACTGTTTCCTGGGCAACAGTTCTCTGAATTTGTAACACCCTGAGTAATTCTGCTGGCCAATCAGATGTCCTACTGTTTCTGTTCCAACCTCACAAGGCTTTCAGGTATAGAGTTTTGCTTTAGCAATGCTGTTGATATTTCAATTTTGGATGATCTAATTTAGTCTCGCCTTTGCCCAAGAAAAAATGGCTTCTACTATGTGGTAGGTCCACCAATTCCTTTGTATCTGATCACTGATGAACTTCACCACTCTTGAATCCTGAAATCCAAAGCCACAGTCTAGGCTTTTATCTAACATCTGTAGGGGCCTACCATAGTCCTGCTGTCAAACCACTCAGACCACCATGACTAGTGGTTTTGCTTACCTCCCTATATTCCCACAAAGTTATAGAGAGCAGGGGTCTGTAACTAGAACCAACTTGGGAACCCATGGTAGAAAGTTAAGACAGACAGTTGATGGGCCACAGGCATTCTCACAGTAGAATACTGCCTTGGCTCCCTATATGATCCTAAATTGGCTCTAAGAGGTTGGCAAAGATAGGAAAACAGATGTATTTATTAAAAGAAGCATGATCCGGGGCAACCAATCTAAAAGCCTATGGCACTAATAATGAAAAAGCCAGAACAGGCTGAGCACAGTGGCTCATGCCTATAATTCTAATACTCTGGGAGGCTGAGGTGGGTGGATTACTTGAGCTCAGGAGTTTGAGACCAGCCTGAGCAATAGCGAGACCCTATCTCTAAAAAAGTTTTAAAAAAGGAAAAGCCAGAATTCTCACATATAGTGACCCTGTTTATTTGAGAGTAGCCCAGAGTGAGCATGTTGAATTTTACCTATTTTGTTGTTATACCTTCTTTATTTACAGTGCTCCTTGGAACACGATCTTCACCACTCACAGATGACCAGCAGTGAAGTACAAGACAGACAACCCTAGAGAAGGGGAAAAGAATGACTAGAGTACAGAATTTTAATTATGTCCATGAAGACAACTTTATTTCCCATACTATATTCACAGAGGAATATGTTCCTCCCTGATATTCCCCTATTCCTTCAAGGATGCACCATTGCCTACAAAATTAAGTTCAAACTCTTTACCATGGTATCCAAGACCCACAATGATTTAACTTCATCCATGCTCAGTATTAGATTATTATTCACTCACTATAGTTGCCATCTCAGAGGGATACTGTGTACCAAGGACACTAGTTGAACTAGCTTTACTCTATAGACAGGTATTTGGAAAGCACCTCATTTAGTCCTCCTAACTAATCTCTACACAAGTCACACCTCCTTTTGTCCCATCTGCCTGGGTGTTATAGGAGCTTGAACTTTATTTATATCTGGTTTAGAAGTATTTAAACACTCTTAAAGATTTTTCATCTTTGTCAGCCATAGTGCATAAATATGATATTTTCCAATATAATTTCAAAGTTTAATTGAAGTATTTATAATTTAGTTTGGCAGATGCTTGGTAAAGATCCTAAAGCTGTTCTTAATTTGTGCATGAATTTATAAGTGGCTTTACCATTTGTTGGAAAAAGCATAGAAACAATCTGTCTTAATTTCACTTTACTATGTTTTCTATCTCAGTTGACTTCAGTAAGACTCAATTGAATTCTAGGTGTAAATTTAATTAAATTAACATAAATAATAGGTTTAATTTTAAGATTTATCAAAATGATTTAAAGGTTTTCGTCAACAATTATAACAATTTTATACAACAAATAATTTCACACCACTAATCCAGAAATGATAGTATGGACTTTCACTGTCAAATACCTTGAGAAGATCATCTCATTAGATACCTGCAAAAAGCATTTAATAAAATTCAACACTTATTCTCAATAGAAATCTATGCATAGGCTAGGAAAAGAGAAAAACGTCTCCAAGTTGGAAAAGAATATGGATCAGAACCAATAGCAAATATCATACTTGACATTTCTTCCTTAAAGCTGGGGAGACAAATGCCTTCTATTATGGTACAGATATTTTTGAAAGAAGCAATAACAGCAATGAGCTGTACTTTTTAAAAATATTATTCATAAAAGTAATTAAAAAAATCAAAGTGCCTAGGTTAAATAGAAATACTATAAGACCTACATGATGAAAATTATAAAACTTAGCTAAAGGGCATTCAAGAAGATATAAATACATGCTATTATTATATGAAAAGATTTAATATTCCATTTGGGATTTTTCCATGACTTAGCAATTATGAATTGGGCTGCAATAAACATTCTGGTACAAATATCTTTGTTATAATGTGATTTTTGGTCTTCAAATAAATAAATAAATAAATAAAATTTTAAAAAGATTTAATACAGTGCATATATAAATTCTCCCCAAACTGAGCTGAAAAATCAATGTAATTTCTAAAACTCGAATGCCTACATCTTTCCATAGCCATTTCCCTACAGGACTCCAATTGTGTCTTCAGGATGACTGAGTGGGATGCAGCTGTAAGAAAGAAAATTTTGATAGCAAGCACATAGATAGAAATCACTGAAACCAATCTGTTCTCAGTTAAGAGCAGAAAATCTGGTTTGGCGCTTGTAGCTCAGCTGCTAGGGTGCCAGCCACATACACCGGAGCTGGCCGGTTCGAATCCAGCCTGGGCCGCCAAACAATGACAACTACAACCAAAAAATAGCCAGGCATTGTGGCGAGCGCCTGTAGTCCCAGCTACTTGGGAGGCTGAGGCAAGAGAATCACTTGAGCACAAGAGTTGGAGGTTGCTGTGAGCTGTGATGCCACAGCACTCTACTGAGGGTGACAGCTTGAGACTCTGTCTCAAAAAATAAAAAGAGCAGCAAACTGTCTTAAGTATTGGAGGACTATTCTGGATATCTACTCGTTGAAGTTTTGGGGAAGGGGAGCACTGATGATATACAGATCAATGACATTTCCCTACAGGACTACATTGCAGTGAAAGAGAAGTGTGCCCGTTACCCAGTTCACAGTCCCGGTGGATTGGCTGCCAAGTGCTTCCGCAAAGCTCAGTGCCCACAGTGGCAGGCCTCGGTAACTCGGTGAGACTACAGGGCCACAACAGCAAGGAGCTCGCGACGGTGTGCAGCCTCAAGCATGCCTTCCGCAAAAGCGCAGTGCCATGGAGGCCTCGGTAACTCCGCGAGACTAAGTGGCCACAACAACAGCAAGGAGCTCGTGACCACATGCATCCTCCAGCATGCCTTCCAGATCATCCACCTGCTTGCAGGCGAGAACCCCCGCAGGCCCTGATCAGTGCCATCATAAATAGTAGCCCCCAGGAGGAATCAACACTCTTTTTGTTGTTGTTGTTGTTGAGAGTCTCACTATGTCGCCCTCTATGCCACCCTCAGTAAAGCGCTGTGGCATCACAGCTCACAGCAACCTCAAGCTCTTGGGCTTAAGCGATTCTCTTGCCTCGGCCTCCAAGTAGCTGGGACTACAGGCGCAAGCCAGAACACCCAGCTAATTTTTTTTTTTTTTTTTTTGGTGTGGTTGTTTAGCTGGCCAGGGCTGGGTTCAAACCCGCCACCCTCGGTGTATGTGGCTGGCGCCGTAACCCCTGTGCTATGGGCAATGAGCCTATTTTATTTATTTATTTATTTATTTATTTATTTATTTATTTATTTTTGGAGACAGAGTCTTGCTATATCTGTCGTCCTCAGTAGAGTGCTGTGATGTCACAGCTCACAGTAACCCCAAATTTTTGGGCTTAAGAGATTCTCTTGCCTCAGCCTCCCAAATAGCTGGGATTACAGGCACCCGCCTCAACACCCAGCTATTTTGTTGTTGTTGTTGCAGTTGTCATTGTTGTTTTAGCTGGCCTGAGCCGGGTTCGAACCCTCCAGCCTCAGTGTATGTGGCTGGCGCCATAACACCGTGCTAAGGGCGCCCAGCCATGAATCAACACTCTTGGGGCCAGCTGGCACAGTGCCACAGCAGGTTGTGAACTTGTCCTCACTTGGACGTGTAAATTAGGCCATCCCGCTGCTGTGCATAGGTGACCCTGAGGCTGCCTTCTGAATATTGAGACCATCACCTAGTGCTTAGCAGATGCGCTCATCAGTGCTGACAGGGGCCGCTCCAACTCCTACGCTATCAAGGATGAGCTGGAGCGTGGGACCCTGTCTAACCGCTGATTTACCGGCTGCTGCGCCGTAACCCTGTCTGCCCTTGAGGCCAGCCCCGCCAATAAAAAGACAGAGAGTAGCCGCTATCTTTAAAAGTTCAACAATAGGGGCAGCTCCTGTGGCACAGTGAGTGGGGCTTCGGCCCAGTATACCGAGGGTGGCGGGTTCAAACTCGGCCCGGCCAAATTGCGACAAAAAAATAGCTGGACATTGGGGCGGGTGTCTGTAGTCCCAGCTACTCGGGAGGCTGAGGCAAGAGAATCGCCTAAGCCCAAGAGCTGGAGGTTGCTGTTACAGAGGGCGACAAGGTGAGCTTCTGTCTTTAAAAAAAAAAAAAAAAAAAAAAAAAAAAGTTCAACAATAATATAAAATCAAATCCTATGAGAGATGGCTTAAAATTTAAAGCAATGTAAAATAAAAACCTGTAGACCTAAAGAAACAGGTCTTTACAATTTAATCTGTGAATAATGTTGCCAGAGAAAAAGAGAAGAAAATTATGACAGCAAGCACACTGTTAGAAATCACTGAAAACAATTTGTCCTCAGTTAAGAACAACAAATCTTTCTTAAGTATTTGGAGGACTATTCTGGATATCTACTTGTCAAATTCTTGAGCTATAAAGATATGAGATGCTTAATGGAAACAGATAAAGAGAAGAGAGAGCTATCTTCCAAAGAGTCTAAGACTAAAAGATTTTTAAATCATAGAAGAGAGAGCATAAATAAGTCCTAAGGATAAAATTATCCTAGATCTCTTAAAAATATTTGATTCTCACTACAAATGCATCATACCATTCTACTAGTTTTTTTTGGATATTACTTGTTTTGTTCTGGTTATTGTTTGTGTTTAAGGCAGAAGAGTGTTTTGTAAACATAGAACCTGAATGAATATTTCAATATTCTAGATATTCAATATCTACCCCAAAAAACTATAAAAGATTGGGGTTATAGAGAGGGACAAAAATTTAAGTGATTTCAGTGGCTATCACAGCAAAGACAATTAAGTACCTCAATTATAGTATTGTTATTTTTAAAATCTAGGACAGGCAGGGCTCAGTGGCTCATGCCTGTAATCCTAGCACCCTGGGAGGCCAAGGCAGGTAGACTACTTGAGCTTATAGGTTCAAGACCAGCTCGAGCAAGAATGAGACCGCATCTCTAGTAAAAATAGAAAATCTGAGGCAAGAGGATCACTTGAGCCCAAGAGTTGAAGGTTGCTATGATGTATGATGCCACAGCACTCTAACCAGGGCAACAGCTTAAGACTCTGTCTCAAAAATAATGATAATAATAATAATAATAATAAAATAAAATATCTAGGACACACAAAAATAACAGTATAAAAATTGTTTCTCAGCTCAGCACCCATAGTTCTGTGGTTAGGGCATTGGCCACATACACCAAGGCAGGTGGGTTTGAATGTGGCCAGGACTTGCTAAACAACAATGATGACAACTGCAATTAAAAAAATAGCTGGGCGTAGGGCAGAGCCTGTGGTTCAGTGGGTAGGGTACTGGCCCCATATACCGAGGGTGGTAGGTTCAAACCCAGCCCTGGCCAAAATGCAACAAAAAAATAGCCAGGTAACTGTAGTCCCAGCTACTCGGGAGGCTGAGGCAAGAGAATCACTTAAGCCCAAGAGTTTGAGGTTCCTGTGAGCTGTGACACCATGGCACTTTACCGAGGGTGACATAGTGAGACTCTGTTTCAAAAAAAGAAAAAAATTGTTTCTGACAACTAAGTACTCATCAACTCATGAATAGATGAATAAACTGTGATATATGTATATCATGGAATACTTTTCAACCATAAAAAGGAGAGAAACTTTACATTTTTTGTATTAACCTAGATAGCATTGGAAAACATTCTCTTTGGTAAAGTATCACAAGAATGGAAAAGCAAGTATCCAATATATACTAATAAGAAGCCAGTAGAAGAACTCATACACACCCACACAAGAGAAAAACTCAATTTAATTCAAGTTGGGGGGAGTTGGGACAGGCAGAAGGAGGGGGATTGTTGTGCTCCCCACTAATGAACATAAGGTAAGGGTACATGGCACATCTCCTGAGTGTAGGACACAACTACAGCAAGACCTTACCTAACAAATGCAAACATTGTAATCTAATCATTTGTACTCTCATATTAATCTGAAATAAAAACAAGAAAATTGTTTCTGAACAGAGTTTAAAGTTTGAACATAATACTAAAAGATAAATGTAATCTTAATGTATATAAAATTTTTGTACTTAATAGGGAGCTCAATAAATTATTTCCTTCCTTCTCTATACCAAAATAATTTGGAAAAAACATTGAGAAACAAAGGAGAGATGGAAAAAATGGACTTCATAAAAAAAACGACAGAAACATATTGGAAAATTAGAAAGTAATTTTATTGTCAAACTGATAGCAAGCCCACTGTTTTTTTTTAGCAAAACTGTTTGATCCCCAACATAACTGGGCCAAAAGAGAAAGAAATCAAACTTTAAAATATAAAATAAAGAAATATCTATAACAACTAATATGAAAAAATGATTAGAAACTACCATGTATAATTTATGCTAATTTTCTTTTTTTGAGACAGAGTCTCATTTTGTTACCCTCGGTAGAGTGCCATGGCATCATACCTCACGGCAACCTCAAACTCTTGGGCTCAAGTGATCCTCCTGCCTCAGTTTTCCATTTTTAGTATAGACAGGGTCTCTCTCTTGCTCAGGCTGGTCTTGAACTCCTAAGCTTAGGCGATCCACCCGCCTTTGCCTCCAGGAGTTCTACAATTACAGGCATGACCCACCGCACCTGGCCTATACACTAATTTTTAAATGTAAGTGAAAATTGTAAATATAAAACTAACATAATATGAAATGGAAAACAAAATCTGAGAGTTTTATTGTTAAGAATCTCAGAAAGTCTTTCTCTCCATAGAAGTCTTCTCTTTGTAATTACATCAAGAGTCTCCATCCTATTAGTCAGAAACTTTAGCCAAAGTATTGCTTGGCTCTCCCAAAGATTTTAGGGCTCCCTAGACAGTACTTCCAAAAAAGCACAATCACTCTAATTCATTGCTGCTTCTGCTTTTGTAAGGCTCCGTGGCCAGGGTAATTGTACATCTCTGCCAAGCTGAGGGGGTGCTGATGACAGCACTCTTCCAAGGCACTGATCTTGAAGCTTATGGCTTCAGGACAAATTGGCATACTTAAGTGAATGGCTCTCTTCCACCCGTGTAATGGTCTGTTAGAGGACTCTTACAACAAAGTTATCAGGATGGAGAGGTGTTCCAGAGTTTATTAAGCACTTTCTTTGGTTCACACACAACTCTTTCCCTTAGTGCACAATCTATCTGGTGGTTGAGACTCATTCATGCTATGGAACCTCATTGTAGCCACAGTCTGGACTCTCTTTTGACTTTCAAGTCCCCTTTACCATTGTGTCTGACTCCTTTTAGGGAGGTCTCTCTGTCAGAGGGTCTATAGTCTTCTAGTAATTTATCACCTCTCCTCACAACTCATACCTTAAAACTTGTGCCCACATCAGTTGTCCAGATGAGCATCTCCATGTCTACGACTCAGGAGGAAGCAAATCAGTGATGTAAGTAGGGTAAGAAGGAACAGCAGGTCTCACCTAATTCCTTCCTTTTTTTTTTTTTCTTTATTATTATTTTTTTTTAAGTGATAGAGTCTCACTTTGTCACCCTCAGTAAAGTCCCATGGTATCACAGCTCACAGCAACCTCCAGCTCTTGGGCTTAGGCGATTCTCTTGCCTCAGCCTCCTGAGTAGCTGGGACTACAAGCGCCCGTCTCAACACCCAGCTATCTTTTATTGCAGTTTGGCGGGGGCCGTGTTCCAACCCTCCACCCTTGGTATATGGGGCTGGCACCCTACTCACTGAGCCACAGGCGCCACACTCACCTAATTCCTTCTACCCAACCAATCCAAACTGCAGCCGTGACCTAGCTGATA
>CAUYPK010095733.1:0-10021 GCA_963574355.1 Loris lydekkerianus | reverse complement strand
GGGGAGTGCTCCTTCCCGCTGGACTCCTGCATGAACGCCACCAACCACGCCATCCTGCAGTCCCTGGTCAGTACCTCACCGACCATGCCCAGGCCCCAGGTGGGGAGACCCTGAGGAGAGGGGGTGGTCCAGGCAGGAGGGGAGTGAGGGCACCTGCTCTGGGTCTCAGGGACCCGTCTCTGCGTGAAGTCGGTAATGTAGTTAAATGTACAGACCAGGTCCCTCATGTGGCCACGCTTGTACATGTAGATGCATCCCTGAACACAGGTACACCGTGCTCTTACACTGAGTGCTCAAGTACACATGCAAATCCCACACACTGCACGTGCTCATGGGGGTCACTTATGTCCCTGTACGTGGACGCCCAGACTGACAAATCCGCTCCTCAGGGTCAGAGGCACAGCACACACAGAGGAAACAGGCATCCTAGCACGGGGACCTGTGTGATCTTGTCGCACACGTGTGCCTGTGTGCAGTGCGTGTCTTGTTATGGAACCCACAAGGGGGTTCTGGCCCAGGGCCTGTTCACTGCACAGAAAGCCAGTTACCAAGGCAACGGGATTGCCAAGGAAGACCGATCATTTATTACAGATGACGTCACCTGGGAGACAAAAGAAAGGTCTCAAATCTGTCTCCCCAACTGACCGCGGGTGAAGTTTTTACAAGGGTTCAGGGAGGTGGCTACATGTAGTGGGCAGCTGTTTTGAAAGCCAGGAGTGCAGGAGGGCTGAGTCAGGAGTCACAGGGTGGTGACGGACGGTGTGTCCACGCTGTCACCCTCTCAGAGTCTGCTGTTTCCGGGAGACAACGCAGAAGGTAAAGGGAAGCAGCGAGATCACGTGTGCTGGTCGTGGAGCCCGCCCGGCCTGGGAGTCCAAAGCATCTAAGAAAGCTCCGGGGGGCACGTACAGGGCTGTCCTTTGGTGTTTGTTCATGGGGCCAGTTACAGGGTGACCACGACACACACGCTCGGCCTGAGGGACGCAAGGAGCCTTTCCCACCCCTGCCGTGCTGCCGGCCGGGAGTCTGGGCTCTGGCATCCACCTGTGGCATTTTCTGAGTTCCTTTCTCAGTCACTTGAGTCCTCTCCAGACTGTGTGGCTTTTGGTGCATCAGTGTCGGGGGTGACCTTAAAGGGTGAGGAGTTTCTGGCAGGTATTGCCTAGTGTCGATTCGGGGTCGACTCCCTTCCAGAACTTTTTACCTAGAATCCTAGTTGCTAGAATCCCTCAGCCTCAGGTTTTTCTAGTAAGAGGTTGTTCAAAGGTGATGCTTCTGGTGAGAATAAAGCAATTGACAAAAGTGGCTTTGAGGATGTGATGACACTTCCTCTGTCAGGGACACATGGCACTTGCTGGACACCTGGACAATCAGGGGTGATAGGACGAGTGGGGTGGCCCAGCCCAGCCTGCCCTTTGCTCTCTGTTGCTCTCAGGCCCAGGTGAGGGAGGTTCTTGGGGAGGTGATCATGCCTCCCAGAACCCTGTCCCCTCTGCCCCACACTGTTGCCACTGTCTCAGCCCAGCCCCTCAGTGGCTCAACAAAAGGGGGTGCTCCCCTACCTGCCAGGCAGCAGACTATGGGCGTGTCCGGTGGGGTAGGCTGTGGGTGAACAGCTCAGCAAACCACCAACCACTGCAGCCACATGTCCTGTGACCAAGAGAAGATGGGCCCTCTGTGGTGGTGAGTGCCAGGGTGGGCCTCTCTGCACATGGAGGAGCCGTGTTAGAGGAAGAGTTTTTCAGGCAGAAGAAGCAAGTGTGAGGCTGTGAGGCAGACACGAGCTTGTGGGGGGCGAGGGGGTCAGGGCCAGCAGGAGACAGGACTGGGTACAGCAAGCTAAGGGGGATGGAGGGCGGTGATACTAGGGATGGGCAGGTTCACTCCCCTTGGGCCTGGGACATCCCTGGAAAGGAGGGTGGGTCTTATTCCAAGTCCCCTGGGAAGCTGACTTGGAATAAGACCTTGGGGGGTCAGCAGGGCCTGGCCCACCCTGTGAGAGGGTGGGCCATAGGGGTCAGTGGTGGGAGAGGTAGGGGACTAGTGAGGGCTGCTGTGGTCACCTGATGGGGTAATGGCATCTCAGACCAGGTGGGGCTGCTCCAGGGAGCAGGGAGAGGGATCAAGGGGTCTCCAGAGCACTGCTGGGTGAGGGGATTCAGGACAAGGACGGAGTGTTTGGCACAGGGACAGAGGTGCTGTCAGGGTGCAGGACACCAGCAGTTCTGCTTGAGGCTGTTGGCCCCAAGCGGAGATGTCAGTGGGCAGGTAAGATGCACCAGTGGGGTTCAGAGCTGGGATTCAAGCTGATGCTGGGAAGTTAGAGACGTGTGTGTGGGGGGGTCTTTAAGAGCTGAGGACTCACAGGGTCCTCTGGGGGAGAAGGAGAAACCAGGGGAGGGTGGTCGAGGCCTGGGAGAGAGAGGAGCCCCAGGGTCCCAGGAGGGGGATCAAAGGGAGGGACAGGGCTGGTGACCTGAGAGCCCAGAGAAGAAAGTGGGTCCCTCCAGGTTTTCCTGGGGCCATACTCCCTGGAGTAGCCATGGATCTATTAGACAAAAACCTGACCATGTTGCTCTTGGCAGAGAGGCTGTCAGTCCTCCCTTCTGCTGTCCCCAGGAGGAAGTCTGAGCCTGGGAAGCGTGGGCCCTCATTAGCTGCCTGTAGACCTGCCCAACACCCCTGCCCATGTCCTTCCCCAGGCACAGGTGGACCCGGGTTCCTGCTCCCTGAGCACCAAGGGCCTGCTCTTACCAAGGGCCTCGTGCAGCTCCCAGATGTGCTGGGCACGGGGCGGGGAGGGGATCAGGCCGAGCTGGGGGGCCTTGGAGGCCGTGGGGCTCATGTCCCTGTCTGTGCCCCTCCCCGCCCAGGTGCACCTGATGAAGCCGGATGCAGTCCCCAAAGCGTGCTGTGCGCCCACCAAGCTGAGCGCCACCTCCGTGCTCTACTATGATAGCAGCAACAACGTCATCCTGCGGAAGCACCGCAACATGGTGGTCAAGGCCTGCGGCTGCCACTGAGCCCTCCCTCCCAGCCCTGCTGGCCGCCCCTTCCCATCCCGGTCAGGTGCCGCTGCAGGGGCAGGACGCCCTCAGACCTGGCCAGGCTGGCCCCTTGAAATCATGTCCGTGTCCCTCCATGTGTCATGCTGGGGTTGTTTGCTCCTCCCTAGGCCCCTGTAGTCCCCATCCCGACTGATGTGTGTGTGCCCCTCCTGCCTCCAGCCCTGGTGGTCTGTCACAGTGTGCTACCCAGTGACCCATAAGCCTGAGCTACATAGTGACCAGTTCTTTGGGGTTGGCACAAAATTCCTGACCATGCTTATCAGTGGCCTAAGCTGTGGGTGGATGTGGGATGACCTAGGAGGTACCTGGACCATGACTAGCCACTGTGGGCTCCTCATTATTCATCACAGGGGTTGGAAATGTGTGAAGAGGGTCTCCTCCCTATCTGGTTTGTTTGCCCCTCCCAAGTGCAAGTCTGGGCATTTCTGGAGAGTAGTTAAACAGCCTAGCTCGGCGCCTGTGGCTCAAGAGGCTAAGGCGCAAGCCACATACTAGTGGGTTGAATCCAGCCCGGGCCCACCAAACAACAATGACGGCTGCGACCAAAAAACAGCGGGGCATTGTGGCAGACACCTGTAGTCCCAGGTACTTGGGAGGCAGAGGCAGGAGAATCACTTGAGGCCAGGAATTGGAGGTTGCTGTGAGCTGTGATGCCACAGCACACTACCTATGGCGACAGCTTGAGGCTCTATCTCAAAAAAAAAAAAAAGCTTTGATGTTGTATATTCATGGTTGTGAATTACTGATCCAGTAATTACTGATCCAGTGACCACAGGTAGGCATGTGCAGTCCACTCAAAAGAAAAAAAAAAAAGGCTGAATGAACTGTATGATTTAGTGCTAAAGCCAATGGCATTTATCTTCTCCTGTCTTCCTGTAACTGCCTGCCATGTGGGAAAGAAATACAGTACATGGTCATTTTGCTTTGGAGAAACAGAAACGTATTGGAGGCTTCCAACTGATGCCTCTATCTGCCACCATGTTGACCTATCAGATGCTCAGCTCTGTAGCCAAGTTTTCTTTTCTCTGAGCAAGCATGGTTGTTGCATTAGGTGGCCCAGGATGACTATGCACAGTACAGACACTGTCATTTCCCTTTCCTCTCTCTTGGCAGACATCAATAATCAATCTTGATATTTTTTCTTCTGAATCTGGATAGAATTGCCAAATGATCAGCAAGAACTCCAGGCAGTCATGGCCAACAGATCAAAGTTGGCCTGTGAAGTGAAAACCATTCACCATCTTCTGCCATGCTCAGGAGCAATCCATTTCCCCAGAATGTATCTGCAACACCAGGCAGCCTGTGGCCAGGCCAGGGGTAGGAGCTGTCAGAAACAAGCTGGTCACTAAAGTTTGTGTCACTCTGGATGCCCAGCAGTCTTGCCCTGTCTTGGGCTTGTGAGTCAAAGAAAAGGCCCCTGTCCCTGTAAGTGACAGGGGGTCATTAGACTGAGCTGGGTGGGGAGATTTGTCTTAGCCCCTGCTGTTTCGGGAAACCGCTGTTCTCCCTGGAGCAGCTGCTGGGACCTGGGGTGTTTATTTGATTTCTGATTTGCTAGGCCTGTAATTTACCTGCTGGAACAGAGTCTGGCTGCCTGACTGTGCCGTTAAAAGCAAACCCTGGGCCTGCCCCACCCACAGGCACAGCCTGGCAAGGTGGAACCATCCGTGTGCCCAAAGATGCGCCTCTCTGGAATTCACAGGCTGCGCCCCAAGGAGGGGCCTGAAGGAGGGCAGGATTGGCCAGAGAGGGCTGGAGGCTGGGCCCTGCTGCAGCACAACAGCTGCTCCACCTGAACCAGGGAGGGCCTCCATGTTCAAGCATAGAGGAAGACACCCTTGGATGTATATAAGGCTGGGCTCAGGCTGTTGGGAGGATGTTAAGTTCCCCATCAGTGTAGAGATCTCAGCTTTGGCTTGGATGTAGGGAGTCCTGACTTATAGGTTAGCTTCCTTCTCTGGACCTCAGTTTTTCATCTGTAACAGCGGCTCTCAACCTGTGGGTCTCCACCCCTTTGTAACAGTGAAAATGTATCACAGCATTGAGAACCACTAATCTATAACATGAGGGAATTGGACTTATTGATTTCCAAAGGCCCTTCAGCCAGGGAATGTCCCCATTTATCAGCACCTTCACAACCCTGAATGGAGCTCAAATGGCTGTCCCAAAGCAGAGTTGGCATGTAACATAGAACCTATTTTCCATTCTAGTACTTACCTAATGATTCGTCTCAACAGCAAGGATCAACTTTTAGGCAATTGTAAATTTTAAGTAAGTGAACTATTTGACAGCTAATTTTTTACTTCACCTGGTCTCTTTAGTGCTCAGCCAACGGTCTGGCATAGTTAACAGTGCAGCAGGAATATCCGTCAAGTCACCTAAACATTTGCAGGTGTGGAGCACACCTTACTGATCCTCCCAGTTTATCCAGAACAATGGAAAAACCATAAGGCTTTGCCTACCTACCTGGCCATCAGACTTCCAGCAACTTTTGCCATCCAGATAGATGATCAGCAAATGAAATCCAATAGAAAACCTCCTGAGCAGTGAGACAGTTGTGCATGGACACAAAGCCCATGTATTTTATTCCATTGTGTGTTTGCTGAGCCAGGCATGACAGTTGCAGGAGGGAGGCCAGGCTGGCCGCATGGATACCACCATCTCCCTTTTTTTTGTCTAGGGCAGTTCTCAATCTGTGGGTCATGACCCCTTTGGGGGTTGAACGACCCTTTCACAGGGGTTGCCTAAGACCATCCTGCATATCAGATATTTACATTACGATTCATAACAGTAGCAAAATTATGGTTATGAAGTAGCAATGAAAATAATTTTATGGTTGGGGGTCACCACAACATTAGGAACTGTATTAAAGGGTCGCGGCATTAGGAAATTTGAGAACCACTGCTCTAAGGTATGGCCAGTTTATCTGTGGCACCAGACTAGAAGGATAAATAAGGGCAGTCAGTTCAGATCACTGACAGCAATGACATGTATAAAAATAGGCTAAGGAGAAATGCCCAGCAGTCTTGGTACTTGCAGTGTAATACTGGCCCTGAGGCCAAGTCAGCAGAGGGTTACATGTTTACTGCTTTCTAAGGAAGGTAGGGAAGTAAACATGTTCTGGAAAAATTCCAAAGAAATAGGAAAATAGGCAGCATAGGAAGAGTACAGATTTTTGAAGCCAAATGGATTAGAATCCTTGTTCTGCTTTTTCCTTTACAGAACAGGATTTGTTCCTTCCACCAAAAGCTATTATAAAAATTAAATATGTACACAAATATTTGAGATCTCTGGCATATAAATGCTTAATTATTGGGACTTGTTGGCAATATTACAAATGAATTTGCTTTTGAGTCACTTCTATGCCTATGAAAACAGAATGTGTTCTGCAGGTGTTGGTGTATTTATTCCAGAGCTGTGCTTTTCCCTAAGACATCTGTATGTGGCATTCTGTGGAGAAGGACTTGTATTCTCACTGCCTTTGAAGGCCTGGCAAAGTGTCTCATCTGTGGCAGTGGCTGGGCTCTTGTGTTCCCAGATACATGAGGATCCTACATCCTGCTGAGAGAGGTCTGAGCTGATCAGGACAGTGTACAGCAATGTGAATGGAGGAATTGCCCAATTTGAATGGGGGAATTCCTATACTACTTATAGGAAAGCCTGTGCAAGCACTTACCCCTTTTTTAAAAAATGCTTTTCATTTCTTAAAAACAATAGTGCAGCTTTGGAGGCAAGTGGGATACATAACAAAATACAATTCAGATAAACACACATTAATATTTTGGTGACTTTATTTCTAGGCATTTTTCTTAAGATACATACACAAAGCCTCACGTGCACATCCTACAGATATGTTCAGGAAATTGCCATCACATTGTGCTATATAAATTACTTTGTGAAGTGCCTCCTCACTTTGGTTTCTTATCACCTGAACTTTACAAGACTCCATTATCACCAATGAATAGTTCTATAATTCCTTCCTCGGAGGGTTCCTGTGAGGCTGTCATGACCGTGACAAATGTCAGCAGCATCTGGAGGCAGCTGTCAGAGGAAACTTGAGCAGTCAAAGCATGGATCCTGGGCCACCATCCCTGGCCTCTGGCTTTGTGTAGCCGTTACAAGGTCAGCACACAGGTGGGCTCAATTCTGAATGACTTTAGGAAATGAATTAGCAAAGTGGAGTCCTGCGCCCTCAGTCCTGGTGCTGGAGCAATGAAGCAACAGGAACATGGACCTGGGAGGTCACTTGGGATAAGAGCCAAGCTGTCCTAGGGAAAGCAGCTTTGCCCTCCAGGTTGCAGTGAAGGGTCCCGCAGTGCCTCTGGGTCAAATTTCCAGATACATCAGAGCCCTTCTGAGGCAACTGTTGGGCACACTGCTTGCTGCTCAGGCTCTGGAGCCCCCTCCTCTTCCCTCCTGTCTGTCAGAGAAAGACCCTGTTCCCTCTGTCTCCCTGTGGGCAATGATGGGGACCATGAATGTGTCCTCCTCCAAGACCTTGGGCACCACCTGCCACAGATTAAGGCCAGAGCCCAGGAAACCCCCCAGGATCCCATTACTACTGGGGAGAGACAGGCCAAGCTTCTAATCCCAGCTCTGCCACATCACCCTAGGTGACCTTTGGCAATCTCATCACCTGAGCTCTGATTTACCTGAGCAGGGTTCCAGTGTGATTCAATGAGATTAACACCAAGTAAAGGACTGGGAGAGGAGTAGGCACTCGATGACTCCAAACCTGCTGAACTTTCAGAGCCTCCACCTCCCCAGCCATCAGGGAGAAGCAGAAAGTGACAAGGTGATCATCACAGGAGTCAATCCTCTTGTGCGAGGCTGGCTATGCTAAGCTCTTCAGACACAGCTTCTTGGTTTGCGAACCAGCCCCGGAGTCAGTGCTATCGTCCGCTGCTTCACAAATGCCTGCCCTAATACTTGTGACTCACCCATGATGAGTGATTCTGCAGTTTGCACTGTGGCTCTGTGCTTTAAGGGTCTCTTTGATGAGCTCCATAGAGGTCAGGGGAAACGTGGTCCATCCCAGCTGTGTGCAGTCAGATACAGCCAACTGCAGCAAGAGCTCAGAAAATCCATTTGGCACACGATAGCCAGAGGTAAGGCCAGAATGCCACCACCCCTATCCTAGGTCATCAGGTCACAGGTAGCAGGCCCTTTCTGCCCATTCAGAACTCTATTCAAGATGTCAAAGCCCAGCCCAGTGGATTCTGAATGGTCTGAGTAACCCAACTCACAGGAAGGTGTCCAGTAGGGACACTGGGGCTCTCACTTTCAATTCCTGCTCAGAGCTTTCAGCAGATGACGAATTCTTTAACACCACCTGACTGAGTAGCATCTGGAGGAGAAGGGGGAGAAGCCAGCCTGGCTCAAGCTCCAAGCAGTGGAGCACACAGGAGGGCCAGACTGTGAGCTTGGCAGAGGGTAGAGCCACTTGCTCTGTTCAGTGGTCAGCAAACTTTTTCTATAAAGGCTCAGACAGCAAAAACATAAACATTTAGGCTTTGAGACTGTGATGGTTTTTGGTCAAATGTTGGTCTAGATGTTGCTGTGAAGATTATTTTTTAGATGGACTCATATTTAAGTTAGTAGAATAAATACAGCAGATTGGAAGATTACCCTCTATAATGAAGGTTGAAAGCCTTAAGAGAGAAAAAGGCTGAGGTCACCAGAGAAGAAATGTTATCTCCAAACTGCCTTTGGACTTGAACTACAAGCCTCCAGCCTGCTGGTCAGCCATGCAGGTTTCAGACGTGCCGGCCCCCACAACTACATGAGCTAATTCCTTAAAATATATCTCTCATCCTATTGGTTCTATTTCTCTGCAGGACTCTGACTAATACAGGGACTATGCAGCATTTGTTGCCAACTACTCAACTCTGCTGCTGTAGTGAGAAACCAGCCATAGAAAATATGTAAACAGATGGATGTGGCTGTGTTCCAATAAAATTCTATTTCCTTTGGCCAAAATTAAATCAAATTTATGTGAGAATTAAAAAAAAAAAAAAAATAAATCAAATAAAAATTCTATTTCCAAGAACAGGCCATGAGCCACATCAGATCCATGTGGTTTGTTGACCTTGTATCTCCTGACAAATAAGCATATTACCTGGTACAGAGAAAGCAATTTGAATTATAGAATATCAATTAAAAAAATATGTAGAATGAGGTGAACAAATAAATGACTGAATCACTGGTCAGTGGACCTGCTGGCTGTAAGATTGGCAGCTGAGGCAGGGGAAAACGAGACTTTCCCATTATCTTTGATTTCCATTGACCTGATGTGGTCTGACAAGGACACTGTGAAGATGTATTATTTGGTATCTAAGGGGACTGGTCCATGGAGGAAATAAAAGCTATGGGGAAGAGGCTCAGAGGCTAGGGCGCTGGCCACGTATGCCAAAGCTGGTGGGTTCAAATCCAGCCCAGGCCTGCCAAACAACAATGATGACTACAACCAAAAATAGCCAGGCATTGTGGCGGGTGCCTGTAGTCCCAACTGCTTGGGAGGCTGAGGCAAGAGAATTGCTTGGGCCCAAGAGTCTGAGGTTGCTGTGGGCTGTGGCGCCACGGCACTCTACCAAGGGCGACAGCTTGAGACTCTGTCTCAAAAAAAAAAAAGCTATGGGGAAGGGGCTGTGCTCTACTAACTTGCCAGCCTGCCCCATGGGGACAGCTTAGACACAGAGACAATGGAATTAGCTGGAGGCGGCGGTACAAGAACTAGGATTTATTTTAGCAAAGAAAATGTTCAAGAGCCCAGGACAGACCCAGCAGCAAATGCCAGGAATAGTCTGTGCTCGTGCACAGCCTGCCCATGGTGGGGAGGGTGGCCCCCATGCTGGCTCTGGGCCCACAGCCACACCTGGAAAAAGTCCAGGCTGTGTCCACAGAGGAGCATGGACCTCTGTGGTCCAAGCTGACCCCGAGAAAGGGCTCAGGCT
>CAUYPK010095731.1:0-14597 GCA_963574355.1 Loris lydekkerianus | reverse complement strand
TTCTCTTATAAATTGAGGTGCATTGTGGTTGGGTGCATAAATATTAATAATTGAGATCTCATCATATTGAGTATTACCTTTAACAAATATGAAGTGTCCATCCTTATCCTTCCTTATTTCGGTTGGTTTAAAGCCTATTGTGTCTGCGAATAGGATTGCAATGCCTGCTTTGTTCTGCTTTCCATTTGCCTAGAGTATAGATGACCATTCCTTCACCTTGAGTCTATATTTATTATATCTTTTAATGTAAGATGTGATTCTTGTATGCAACAGATATCTGGGTTGAGTTTTTGTATCCAGTCAGCCAACCTGTTCTTCTTTAGAGGACAATTTAAACCATTCACATTAATTGAGAATATTGATAGGCCTTTCGAGAGTCCGGTGGACATTTTTAATTCTTTTGCAACTATGGAAGTTGGAATTTGATCAAAATTGTCTGAGTGGGTTTACTTTTGTGGTGGAGGATGGGTCTGAGAATATCCTGGAGAGCTGGTTTAGTTATGGCAAATTTCTTCAACATGTGAATGTCATTGAAGTATTTAATTTTTCCGTCATAAATGAAACTCCCTTTAGCTGGGTACAGGATCCTGGGTTGAAAGTTATTTTGTTTTAGGGGAATGAAAAGTTGATGACCATCCTCTTCTAGCTTGAAAGATTTCAGCAGAGAGATCTGCAGTTATTCTAATATTCTTGCCCTTGTTGGTGATGGTGTTCTTTCATCTGGCTGCTCTCAGAATTTTCTCCTTCATATAACTTTAGTGAAATGATTATGATGTGTCTGGGGGATATCTTATTTGGGTTGTGTTGTGCTGGAGTTCTGAAAATCTCTGCTATCTGAATTTCAGAATCTCTTGGCTTGTCTTGAAAGTTCTCCTTCATAATCTCATGGAGAAGAGACTCTGGGCCTTGTGAAGCCACTCCATCACTTTCGGGGATCCCTATAAGATGACTACTGGTTTTCTTTGAATTATCCCAGAGCTCTCTGAGAGAGTGATCTGTTTTTGCCCTCCATTTCTCTTCCTCTTTGAGAGCTTGGGAACATTCGAAAGCTTTTTAATGTTTTTAATGTCAGAGATCCTTTCTTCTGCTTGCTCCATTCTATTACTGAGGGATTCTACTGTGTTTCTCAGATCATTGAGGGCTGCAACTTCTTGTCTCAATGTGTCAAATTGTTTGGTCATTTGGTCTTTGAATTCGTTGAATTCTTGAGATATCTTTTGAGTTACTGCTTGGAATTCTAATTCAATTTTATTTGCTATCCAGATTCTGAATTCAATTTCTGACATCTCAGCTATTTGTTTGTGCATGGGATTTTGTGCTGTGTCTGCCCCATTGATCCTTGGGGGAGTTGATCTACTCTGATTATTCATATTGCCAGAGTTTTTCTGTTTATTTCACCTCATGATTGTTTTTTATTGTTGCCTCTGGCCATCCTCAGAGTTGGGGAGGTGTCTCTCCAAGATTAGACCCCAGCAGGATCACTCTATTTTTGCTGGATCTTTGTAGGGAGTGACCCTGTGTAGTTCCTCTTGGGCTGCCCCAGCTAGGGAGTTCTGGTTGTGGAAGCAGCTCTGGCGTGTGACACACCCATATCCAGCAATAGAGTGGGAGGTGGTCGGCACGGTTCTGGGAGTGCCTTGCGCCCAGTGACTTTGGCACAGAGAGCCCAAGGCTACAGTAGTCTCTGGCCAGGAGAAGGGCTCTGTGCAGAGGCAGGGAGGGCTCCAGAGGGCACGTGGCTACCAGTATCCCTGGCCAGACGAGTGGGCCATTGTGGAGGCAGCAAGGATATAGGAGGGAGGATGTGGGGTTGTGCCACTCCTGCAGTTCCTGGTCAGGGCATGCAGAGGCCCGGCGGGCATGGGTTGCAGTTTTGGGGTTGTGGTGCAGCACTTATGGAGGTCTGGGCAGCACCAAGCCCAGGAGTTTGAGGTTGCCATCAGCTGTGATGTCATGGCACTCTCCCCAGGGCAACAGCCTGAAGTTCCAGGGTGCCAAAACCTGTCTCACTCTGTCCCTGAGGGTTAAGGATGTAAGGCAGCTCAGTCCCCACCTTTATGCTGCTAAGTCACTAGGTTACTAGCTCCCGCCCGATCCTTGCTCTGGGACCCTGAGGGCAGAGCTTGCTGGGGCAGTTCTCTCACAATGGCTTCCTGTGACCCAGCTCAGCAGCTCAGTCTGGGGCCCTTGATAAGGTCCAAAGTTCTCCGCACTCCTGCTCAAGCTTTCCCCAAGGCAGTTCAACTGAGTTCCAAGTCCAAAAACACCAAAACAGTTTACAGGTAAGGCCTTTCTGGTTTGTAGTCTCACTGCTGCTTGTACTTATGGTTGCCAGCGGGATTAGGTGGATCAAACACACGCAACCACTTGCGAGTTTTCAACTGTTTTTGTCCTCTTGGGGTCCAGAAGTCCCTTGCTGACTCCCTGTATCCTTGAAGGAATGATTATAGGCAGATCCCACCAGCCAGAGATGCCTGGAGTCTTATTTCCCTAGACTCACTGTGCCCTGTTGCAACTATGTATTTTTTTTTTTTTTTTTTTTTATACAGAGTCTCACTTTGTCACCCTTGGTAGAGGGCTCACAGCAATCTGAAACTCTTGGGCTCAAGCAATCCCCTTGCCTCAGCCTTCCCAAATAGCTGAGATTACAGGCTCCCACCACAATGCCCAGCTATTTTTAGAGATGAGGTCTTCCTTTGGCTTAGGCTGGTGTCGAACCCATGAGCTAAGGCAGTCCATTCTCCTCGACCTCCCAGAGTGCTGGGATTGCAGGTGTGAGCCACTGCGCTTGGCCAATATATGTACATATACCACATTTACATGCACAGAATCTCTCGAAGGTAGGGTGATGAGAAGCATTGCCTATTGCCCTTGGTCTCTTTTGTATTTGGTGCCATGTGTAAGTGTTGCCTATTTGAAAATAACAATTTAAAAACGACAGACTGGGCACAGTGGCTCACACCTATAATCATCACACTCTGGGAGGCTGAGGTAGGAGGATCTCTTGAGCTTAGGAGTTCCAGACCAGGTTGAGCAAGAGTGAGACCTCATCTCTACTGAATATAGAAAAATTAGCTGGGTGCTGTGCCACCTGTTTTCCCAGTTACTCAGAAGGCTGAGGCGGGAGGATCACTTGAGTCCAAGAGTTGAGGTGGCTATGACCTCGGCTGACACCACAGCACTCTTCTAGGCTGGCAATAGAGTGAGACTTTGTTTAAAAAAATAAAAGATAGTCTTCAATGGAATCCCAGGGACCTGACTGAGCCTGATGCCCTGCTCAGAAGTGACAAGGTGACAGGCTGTGTATCGTACTAACTTACTTGTCCTGTATATTTTATGAACGTAGGTTGAATTCCCAGAAGCCCGGATTTATGAGGAGACCCTGAACATTTTACTGTATGAGGCCCAGGATGGCCGGGGACCTGACAATGCACTCCTGGAGGCCACAGGCGGGGCAGCTGGGCGCTCCCACCACCTGGATGAGGACGAAGAACGGGAACGGGAGCGAATTGAACGTGTGCGACGGATTCACATCAAGCGCCCAGATGACCGGGCCCACCTCCACCAGTGAGCAGGCAGGCAACCGAGCCATACTCCTCCTCCTGCCACCCCTTCCCTCTCTGCCATGCTACACTCAGATCCTATTCAGGCTCCCCGGCACCTTCCACCTCCTCTGGAGCCTGGAGATCTTTTTGAAACAAGCCAGATAATTATTTTGATATTTCTTGACAAGGTGAATTGGTTGTCTCAACCCAGGTCTATGCAGCCCTATTTTTGAGCAAGCTGTTTTGAGGTCTCTACTTTTCATGAGACTCCAGGAACCTTTGGAGCCAGGCTTTCTTGGTTCTTGGAGGAAAAGTATGAATGAGTGTACAGTATATGTGAGACTTTGTTTGCAGTATTTATTTTTGTGAGTGTTGACTACCTATTTGGGCTTCTTGGTGATACTACCCTAAGGTTCAGTGTGACTATTCTAAGAGGTGTTCTGGGGTTGGTGGCCATCAAGGTTTTCTGAGCTACCTACTGCATAGATCATAACCCTCTAGCATATTGGCTACCATTCCTGTGTGTTTTGCCAGACACAATCCCCACCGCTTTGCTAGAAGTTCATTCTGCCACGTGGTTTTGTGCCTAGTCCATCTTGATAATTGCGGCTTATAACAGTAGAAATTTGATCTAGTAAGCTTCTAAGATGTTATTAGTGTAGCTTTGGGTGCAGAGCTTTCCTTAAGAAGCAAGACTTTTGCTGCCCTGACTAGTGTTTGGTTGGGACACTAGTGTCTGCCTAGGAGCAGAGTGTTCCTGGCAGTGAGTGTTCAGCTCTGCTCCTGGCTCCTACAGTTGCTCTTCTTGTTTACCTGCTCAGTTTTAGTAAGGCCATCTGACCCCCCAGACAGGGGTAGCTCACTAAGTACCTTGATCAGCATCTTCCTCATGAAGCTGGGTTTACTGCAGCAAATAGATGTCCTGCCCTTTGCTTAGAAATTCAGTGTGGCTCAGATTCTTTGTCTTCCCCTCTGGTATCCAAGCAGGGACACCACCACCCCCGCTCCACCCCAGCACCAGCCCCCAGGGTGTTCCCCTGCTATAAATGTAACCACTGCTTGGAGATACCCTTCTTATCTTTGCCTCTGATTGTTGCACAGTATTGGGTAGCCAGCAGTGTACAGGTTGAGAGAATGTGCAGATATCTTTTGGGTCTGGATTGTGTCTGTGTTCCCGTTTGTGTTAAGGGAAGTGTGCTACTGTTGATGGGGGAATGTGTGCTTGTGGGGCATGGGCAGCCTGTGCTGGAGCGTGGCTGGCTGCCTGGTGCTCGTGTAGGACAGATGTTCTCAGTTACCTACCTCCCAGCTCCTCTTTGCCTGCAAAGGAACAGAAGTGAGTTGTGACTGATATTGGGTTGTTGAGACTAGAGTAGGTAGAGTAGTTACAAGGAGATGTGTGTGTCAGGTGATGGATGGATTTGTCTGTTTATCAAGGGAATCGTTACCGTTTTATACCAAAGGTATTAACATGGGTAGCCTTTGACACGTGTATTCCAAAAAAACGAGTTTATATTTTGAAACGGTTTTTACAGCATAGACTTTTGTATGTCCTGCCCTGCCCTGCCTGTGACAGTTGTATACCTTTATTTTGTATCCAGCAGCAAAGCCTACAATAAAACTGTAAAACAGTCATGACTGAACGTAAAAATCATGTATTGGGTAGACACTTTTTAAACTGTTGGGTGGGAAACTTTTCTATTAGGCCATTTGGATTTTATTAAGTGCTATGGAAAGAGGGCTTACAAAATAATGTTTCGTAAATATTTTATACTGTTTAAGTTTTAAACACCAACCCTTTTGGGTTGAACTTTTTTAGAAAGTTAAAGTGAATGTCAGTTCTGATGTTTTCTGTAGGAATGGAAAAGCCATTGTATAAATTGTTTTTTAAATGTTTGTATGAAGAGTAAGTTTGTGGAACAATCTGTTTTATTTCGGCTCCTATGCCTTATGACTTAATGTTCCTGGCAGCTCTAACTTTACTTTTCCTCCAACTTTGCAGTTTTGAATATGAACAGGTTCATAAAACATTCCATGGTAAGTGATACTGTTAGCTGCAGGTAGCCATTAGCTGGCAGTGTTGACTGGTCCACACGCTTATCAAATATACTCTATATTATGTGGAACTGATTTTGCTTATGTTAGCACTAAGGACAAAAATCAATAGTTATAATTTAAGAACCATCCAAGTAAAACACTGATCTAAGAATTGGCAAAAAGTAAGGTTTTATCACATAGTAAAAGCATACAATTTTTGAAAATGGAGCAGCTTCTAGTCTGTTGTAATCAAGTTTTTTTTTTCTTCTTTTTTAATAAGTCCTCTGTTTGTGGTGACTGGGAGGTTGTACCTGAGATAATTCCTTCCATATCTCTTGTCACTTTCCTGTGGTAGATTAGCTGGTCAGTCACTGTGCAGGTTTCCCAGCCCTGTTGAAGTGTATTTGCTGTATAGCAGCTGTTCAGCACTGAAGTGTGAACAACACTCAGCCCTCCCTCCTGAGTGTGTGCTATCTTTAGGGCTCCACCCAAAGTCACAGTAACACATTTAAGCGTGGTATTAATTAACCTTTCTGTTCTTTGTGCTATGAAAAGATGCTGTAAGTTTTAAAGTAGTCACTGTTGTACAAGCTTTTGTGGACATATGTGAAATAAAAGTTATATAATGCTTCTATTTAAATCTGCTTTCTGGGTCTTTTCAGGAGTGCCCCGCATCACTGAGCCACTGAGGTGCGGTTTACAGTGAAGAGAGCAAGGCAGAACCCCTACTTTTCTGCCTTACCACCTTAAAAGTTGCTCACCATGGAAACAAAAGAGGAGTCATTTTTCTGTATAAACACAGAAGGGAAGTCTTGGGTCAGCAGTTGTCTGGCTTGTGCAAAAGCAGAATGACAGGTGGAGTTACTACTGATATAATATTGGGAGTTGAGGACTCATCTCACCATGTGGGACTTAAAAGCCCCATCAGAAACAACACAATTGCTTGACACTTGTAAGTTCCATTTATTTAAAGTGAAATTTGAATTTTGTAGCTTTATGAAATTTTCTTTACTTATTCTCAGACCATATATTGTCAGTCCTCAGTGTCATCGATTAGTTCTTAGAAACTTCAGTTTGAAGCAAAACCACTTTTACCATAGACTAATGGATAGAAACCAGGGTTAAATTCCTATAGCATACTCCTGGTCACAGAAATACCCCCAAACTTCTAAATAACAACACTTCTAATACTAAACATTGAAATAAATGGGATACATTGAAGAAAGATTAATAAAAACAAGATAATTCCCCAGTGTTTAGTGAGTTACTGAGGATGGTTGTAGTGGTGGGTTAAATCAAGGAACAGATACTTACATAGCAAAAATTATAAGGAGCACCAGAACCAAATAGTCAGAAATATTGATTGCTGAGTGCTTTTGTATCAGCGTTTATTGTTGTGCATTTGTATGATAATCGTATGCAAATTTTTATTGTGCAGTAATTTATATTTATTTATTTTCCAACCTGCTTGTTCCAGGTGAGGGTCTTGGGTGGCCTGAGCCTGTCTTAGCAAATTGGGGCATAAGGCAGGAACCCACTCTGGCCAGGACTCTCTTCCACTGCAGGGCACATTCAGACTGGGACTATGTAGCCAGTTCACCTCTCATGCACGTCCTGCGGCTGTGAGAGGAAACAGGAGTACCCAGAGAAAAGCCACACACACTCCACCGATAGCAGCTCTAGCCAGGAATTTTTTTTTTTTTTTTTTTTTTTTTCCCTAGCCAGGAATTTTTTTCCCATCATCTTTATAATGAAATGATGTTATCTGAGGACCTGCTGTACATATTTCATTGTAACTCAGGGGCAGCTTGACAAAGGTAGAGAGTCTTGCCCACTCTATAAAGACGTGTTGAAATGTCCATCAAGTATACGCCCTACTGGGGATATTTAAAACCACCCCCTCGGGTGACCTGCAGTTGCTCCCTAAGGGAGACATTTTAATATAGTGCCCCAGGGCAGCTGAGAAGCTGAGGTTAAGATTTGGCAAGTTTCTTCAGATGTGATTCTCTATCCAATGCTGCTGGAGTCTTTCCTTGGTGTAGCCAATTGGATCGAATTTCTGCTTCCTTGATACTTTGCTCAGCTGGAGGGAAAAAGTCAATGGTAGAAGTCAGATGTCATTCTCTATCACGACTTCTTACGGACTGACACCTGGGAGAGAGGTACATTTCAGATCAGACACTGCTCAGCTCCGTGCTCTGGAAAGGAAGCAATAGTTATCACCTCAACTATCCCAACTGGCAAGCTGAGTGTGGATGGGCTGTGAGCTGGAGCCAGACAAGGAGGAAGACAAACTCTGTAACTCTAAAGTTAATCTCAGAGGTGTGAGTTTTAAGACAGCATATAAAATGAAAAATCACCTTATAGTTTCTATCCAAAGTGATCCTTATTTTAACTTGTTGCTGAAGTTGTGTTTAGGGACAATTATGTGGTAAAAGACAATTTATGTACTTATTTATATCCACAAAACGATTTTGTAGGTAAATATATATAAATTTAAATGTGTATAAGACATTCCATGTTGATAGATCATTTTTAATTGTTTTCTATCAAATAATTCTTGACATAAATACAAATACATTTTAAAGGTTCAGCCCCCTCTGTTTTTAACATGTCATTTCCCAGAACATTGGGTCAAAGCAAGCTCCATATACTACCTTCCAGCCAAGTCAGAGGCTGAGTCAGGGTTCCTGGCTACTCAGGTTTGATTTCTTCAACCTCCATGCTCTTGGGAATCTCTCACATTCCACAGGCTAGGCCACGCCCCCAACCAGTTAAGCCATAGAATCTGGGGGTGGGACACCAACCTCAATTAGGAGGCATAAGGTCTTCATCTACTGAAGCAGGTTGAACTTTGATATTTAAAGCTGAAATATTCAGTGTCAATCCTGGTTCACTAACAACTAAATACGGTAAGCTTTTCCCCTTTTATTTTTAAGAGAGGTTCTTGTTCTGTCACCCAGGCTGGACTGTAGTGGCAAAGTCATAGCTCACTGCAGACCCTAACCCTTGGGCTCAAGCAGTCCTTCTGCCTTAAGTAGTTAAGACTACAAGTACACACTACCACACTAGTCTAATTTGTTGTTGTTGTGTTAAGAGACAGGGTCTTGCTTTGTTGCCCAGAGCGGTCTCAAACTTCTGGCCTCAAGTGATCCTCCTGCTTTGCCCTTCTGAGTGCTGGGATTCAGGTGCAGCCAGTGTACCTGGCCCTTTCTCCCTTTTTATTTAGTGTTTAAATACTTGAAGTAACAATTTCTTCCTGTCTTTCAAATGTAGAATCAGGAGTGGGGAGAATGAAGTACCTTCTGATTCTATTCAGTCTACAGGGCCAAAATTCATAAAATTTTCTCACCTAGCCCTGCTTACCTCCCTTCCCAGACACAACCACTCACCACTGTTAACTGTCCATTTTTATCTTTATAGACTTGTTCTTCTGGTCCGGTGTTGAAAGCTATGGTGCCTTCTTTTCCTGGACTAATACAAAACTGTAAACTTAAAACACACAAAGTGACAAGTTATACACCCTGTTTTCTTCCCTCAGCCTTTAGTCTGCAAAAGAAATTCACTTATGAAACTTAACTAGTTTCAAGATCAGATTTCTGTTTTATTGTATATTTGAGAAAGCCAAAGAAAAACACTTCTACAGCTGGGCAACTGATATATTCCTGTAGTTATTGTCAAGGTAATTTAGCACATTCAGTTCTTCTACATGCCAATTTGATGCTGAGGCATCACCTACACATCTTCACACTGAAACAGTTACAGGACAGAGCATTCCTTGGGAGGTCCAGCAAAACAGAAACACTTGTCAAAGTAGTCAGCTCTCCCAGTAACACGAATTTGCTCATCAGGTAAAAACTTAAAACAGCACAAGGATGAGGGGAAAGAAACAACATACCCAGGGAGCTCTGGGAGCATGTGGCTAAGAAAGAATCAAGCATGGGCCTGAGCCTCAGACTTCTGTGCACTGGCACTGACAAGCTTCATGGCCCCGGGCATACCTGATAACCTCCCTGTGCTCTACTTGCCTTGCCCATGAAGTAGAAAAGCTGGCATCTACTTCAGAGTGTTGAGAGAATTAAATAAGAGGATTATGTTCTGTGCACCAGATGTTTTTCTTTGATAAAAGGGTCATTACGAAAATTTTGAGATACATAAAAATCAAGGAAAGTAAAACCCATACAGACAGAAACAAGTGAAGCCCTCCCAGCAACACACACATAAGCTGAGCAAGTTGAAACTTGTATGGATGAATCAGAGAGGACACTGTCAACTGTGTTTCTTGGAATTAAATAATGGACCATAGCACAGTCTGTCTCAAAACTTTCATAGTGACCCACGCATCCTAATCTATTAGCAGCCTGTGAAGCTGTGGCCCAGAGTGCTCAAACAACTGTCCCGACAAGCATCCGTGGCAAAACTGTGGCTGTCACCTGCTCTGACAGCTTCCCTCAGGCATGCAATTACCTCCTCTGAAAACTATGGGAAGATTATTGCCTCCTGAGGTCAATGAGTGATTAATCACTGACATCTTTGCTTCTCTGGAGCCTAAGACCATAGGGGTGAAGACAGAAGAAAGTTCTTTATGGGAGAGGGCAAGGGTACACCAGTCCAGTATTCTCTCCCACCCCTTGCTGGTTGATGGTGCTTGCTTGTTTTGGAGGGAAGAGGCAAATGTGGGTGAGAGGATTAACATTTGCAACGTCCCTCATCTGTCAACCATTTTCACGTTGAATTACTTCCTGAGCTGAAGATGAGCTTCCTACCTTCCTTGAACAACATTTACAATGTTCTCCTTCTTAACCAGCATGATGAGTTTAGTAACTGCTTCAAATATGTGTTCACACTGTAAAACAACATCCCCCTGGGGTAGAGAGGAGATAAGGGGTAGTTTCAGTATTATAGGATTAAAAGACGCACACACTCCAATACTGAGGTTGCACAGTGCTCAACTTAACATTTTGGCAGTGTACTGTTTTTCCCCTCTTTGAGCAGAGACTGGTGGCCATCAGTTACCTTTTGCTTGTTGTCCTCTGGCGAAACATGAATGACTAAGATTCCATCACTCAGACTGCTAGTGGAGACACCTTAAGACAGATCCAGAGTTAGGGGCCAGGGACCGCACAGCTTGACAGTAATACAGAAAGAAAAGATGTGCCCAGGGGTCCCCAACTTTGTGCTTTGTTCTCCTAGGTGGGCCCAGTGGTATGAAAGGTGTACTCCAGAAATCAGCCTGCTAGTGGGCTGTGATCTGAATAAAAAACAGCTCATTATAGAAGGTGACTACTGGCCAACCCAGATACTTAAGTGAAAAGACGCTATTGATATTTATGCCAGAATAATGAGTAGGGCCATGGGCACCTTTGTGTCTTCCGATTGAGGGTTCATTACTGGTATTTCCAGTAGTTGAATCAACTCAGTAAATTATCTCAGGATTCCCCACTTCTTACCTTTGAGTGCTGAGTACTCTATTTTCTGCTTGATTTTGGCAAGTTCCACCACATAAGCTGCTTTCTGAGTCAGAATGAGTTGCCTCTGTCGTGCCTTGAAGCCTTTCCTGTCATATTTAATGACCGGGATACCATACTGCAAGGAGGTTATCATCATCGCAAGGGGAAGGTTACTTTGTGGTGGGAGGTGGGCAGAGTATTGAGCTCCTTACTACTCAGACTCTAGTAATGTCACTTTAAGCACTCACAGATGCTCAAGAGAGATTTTGCATAAACTCTCTTTTTCTGCGCCCTGGCTCTGGGATTGGATTTAGCCTCATGTGACTGCATTGCCCTCTGAGAAAGTCAAGGGTAAGACTTGCCTCATGGGTCTATTCTCAAGGGCCAGAGAGATGTAAATCCTCACAAGCCAAAGGGTCATCCAATCAACTGCCACAGGCTTCCGTTCTCCAGGGAACAAAAAGGGGCAGAGAAGCCACCAGAGCACATGGTAAAGACAAATGTTCACCTGCTGCTATGTGCCAGGCCACAGCCTGTCGACTGGATCATGCTCCCAGGAGCCCATCATCTGCTTTGACAGGAGATTGGGGTACCACAACCTCAAGTAACCTGCCCAGCATCTCACAGTTGCTAAGAAGCCAGAGTCAGCACCCCGGCACTATGCCACATTGCCCCTCACTAATACGGAGATGTTCATGATTAATTTCATGGTTACATTTCATTCAATTTTGTAGGAAAGCAAAGCAAGACAGTTTTCAGGGTGACAGAAGGACCATAAAAACAGCAACAGATCTCTAATTGTCCTACATTCCCCATGTTCTTAGTTAATGCCCAGAGTGTCATAGTCAAGAGCCCTGGCCCACCCAGCTGTACCCCTGCATTTAAATAGTGCTGCTAGATACTTTATGGGAAGAAAACACCCCATAAAAGACCTAAGAAGTGAATCTTGTTTATGGTTGAGGACACCCGTTGCCTTACCTGGATTTTCTCATTGCTAATTAGTTGAAGCACTTTTGGATTGATGTCTTCTTCATCTAGGGAGGGAACCAGAACACCATGAATCATCACTAAACACTAACTCTGCAGAAAAGTCGCCAGGATCAGCTGCTTTTGTTATGTTTTGCTGTGCTTTTGTTATGTTTTGCTGTTATGTTTTGCTCAGCTGGGGAAATAACCTGTCAGGAAATGCCACAAAGCCGAGCAACTTCCTTAGACTTTTTTAAGAATTGGGAGGCCAAGTACATAGGTGGGAAAATGTACTTACCTATCCGAGTGTTGGCAAAGGGTTGCTTTAAACTTTCTGCATAGCCTTCTTTCTTTCCCCTGAATATTTCACTTGTAACCACCTTTTGCTGCATCTGGTAATACATAATTGAAAGCATGAAACTGGTATCCATGGGGCTCTTTGGGACACAGGAGCTTTAAACCCTTGCTATCACATATTTTGTTGGCTAAGCTATAAAAGAACACATTACTGGCTTTGGCCAAAGTGCTGTAAAAATGATACCAGGTTGACAATTTTGCTGGTCCTCTAACTTGTACTAGTTTCCTGAAAGTGGAATTTTCAGGACTTTAGAGAGTAGTTTCTTCTGGATCAGAGATTGGCAGACTACAGCCTGTGGGCCCAGTGCAGCCTGCCGTCTGTTTCTGCAAGTAAAGTTGTCTTGGAACACAGCCGTGCTGTTCGTTTGCACATTGTCTGTGACTGCTTTCTCACAATAGCTGCAGAACTGAGTAATTGCAGTAGATCCTGTGGCCCACAAAGCCTAAAATATTTACTCTAGCTCTTTACAGAAAAGTCCTGCAGAATAGCATTAACAGAATCAGACCTCCAGCAGAAAGGGGTCCTGCAGTGTTTGCAGTGCAGGGGCCATCTGATTGTGTTCCCATAGTAATAACAGTAGGAGCCATGCTGATCATAGTAACAGCCGACATTCACAGAGGGCTCTGTGCTATGTGGTCTGCACACATTTATCCTTCATGCATCTGCAAAGCCTGGGACTAGCATGACCTGTGGCTTATAGTAGAAATAGTGGACAAGGCCTCTGACACTAGTATTCTGTGCAGGATCCATGCCCACCCCCTCCAGGATTCCGCCACCCTGCAGACACCCCTTCCTACCATTGCTTTCCACTCAGCTGTGATCCTTTGGCCGTACTTCCGAACCAGGTTCCTCATACACATTTTCCTGAGCAGATCTGATGCCTGTGTGGGAAACATACCACTTTTCCATCTACCTGACCAAAGTGTGAGTTTTAAAAACAGCCTTGTATTCAGTTTGATTTAAAGTACAGAGTTACTATTCTATGGTTAAAGACATGAACATTGTGACTTTGCTCTAACTTCTCCCTGTGGCTTCACTAATGGTTCTCAGACTTGAATATGTTTATGAGTCACCCGAGGAGCTAGTTATAGTGGATCCACATCAAAGCCCTGCTAGTTTTTTCTATTTTTAGTAGAGATGGGGGTCTCGCTATTGCTCAGGCTGGTCATGAACTCCTGAGCACAAGGGATTCGCCCTCCTCAGCCTCCGAAAGTGCCAGAATCACAGGCATGAGCCACTATGCCCTGCCATCCTCAGGTCATCTTTTGAGAGACACATGGTTTATGAAGGCTGTGTGAAGCAAAACAGACTTCCACTGGCTTTCTGATGATATTAAAGATACTGCAAATTCTAAGGACTTAAATTTCTTGTCCAACATCCTTCAAACTAAAGGGAGGCAGCACAAAGGAATACCCATCAAAGCCCATGTTACAACATCAGACTCCCACATTAGCCCTCACACTCTCCAAGATGCCAGGAGGCCTCAGCCAGCTCCTGTCCAGGACAGTCTTTGGAATATGATGCCGAAGATTCAAGATGTAATTCTTCCTCACAAACACTACAAACTCCTCATTCTCAGGACAAAGGGGTTTATTGCGATAGATGAATCCCTTGATGAACCTAAAAAGGAAAGTGTTCTGTTAGTTTGCTAGACCATCTATTCACTGAGATTTATGTTCTGTCCTCATTTATTTGTTTCAAAGGAGAACCAAAGTGGTTGTTTAAATGACCATATAGGCCAGTCATGTGGCCCACAGGCCAGTCAACCCCAAAGATAGATTGTTTCACCCACAGTGCTTATTGTTTTTTGTTGTTGTTGTATTTTTTTTTTTATTATAGATAAAAATATGCACCATAGATGTGGCCCGACCCATTACCCTCCCTCCACCCAAACCTCCCCCCTCCCTTCCCCTTCCTTCTCCTTCCCTTTCCCCATAGTCTTGTGGTATAGTTGGGTTATAGCCTTCATGTGAAAGCTATAGTTTAGCTACATAGTAGGGCTGAGTACATTGAATACTTTTTCTTCCATTCCTGAGATACTTTGTTAAGGAGAATATGTTCCAGCTCCATCCATGTAAACATGAAAGAGGTAAAGTCTCTATCTTTCTTTAAGGCTGCATAGTATTCCATGGTATACATGTACCACAATTTGCTAGTCCATTTGTGGGTCGATGGGCACTTGGGCTTCTTCCATGACTTAGCAATTATGAATTGGGCTGCAATAAACATTCTGGTACAGAT
>CAUYPK010095730.1:0-22876 GCA_963574355.1 Loris lydekkerianus | reverse complement strand
AAGAGCTGGTTTGGTTATGGCAAATTTCTTCAACATATGAATGTCATTAAAGTATTTAATTTCTCCATCATAAATGAAACTCAGTTTAGCTGGATACAGGATCCAGGGTTGAAAGTTATTTTGTTTTAGGAGATTAAAAGTCTATGACCACCCTCTTCTGTCTTGAAAGTTTTCAGCAGAGAGATCTGTAGTCATTCTAATATTCTTCCCTTTGTAGGTAATGGATTTCTTACATGTGGCTGCTTTCAGAATTTTCTCCTTTACATTCACTTTAGTGAGGTTAATTATGATATGCCTTGGGGGTGTCTTATTCAGATTGAGTCTTGCTGGGGTTCTGAAACTGTCTGCTCTCTGAATTTCAGAGTCTCTTGGCATGTCTGGAAAATTATCTTTTATAATTTCATGGAGAAGGGCCTCTGTGCCCTGTGGAGCCACTTCATCACTTTCAGGGATTCCAGTGAGACAGATATTAGCCTTCTTCGAATTATCCTACAGCACTTTGAGAGAATGATCCATTTTTGCTCTCCATTTCTCTTCCTCTTTGAGGGTTTGGGACTGTTCAAAAGCTTTGTTTTCAATGTCAGAAATCCTTTCTTCTGCTTGGCCCACTTTGTTACCAAGGGATTCTACTGTATTTTTTAGATCTTTGAGGGTTGTAAATTCTTGCTTCAGTGTGTCAAAATCTTTGGTGGTTTTGTCTTTAAATTCGTTAAATACTTGAGACAACTTTTGAATTTCTCCTTGAATTTCTAATTCCGACTTTTAAATTGCTGCTTGAATTTCTAATTCCAAGTTTTCCTCCATTCTATTAATCTTCTTTGCGATCCAAATTCTGAATTCGATTTCTGATATCTCGGCCATCTGTTTATGAATGGGATCTTCAGTTACATCTGCCATATCTTTTCCTATGGGGTTGATCTTTTCTGGTTATTCATTTTATCAGAGTTTTTTTTTGCTGATTCTACCCCATGATTATTTTACACCATTTGACTTTTCCCCTGGAGTTTTGTAGAGGACCCGTATAGTGCTACGGCCTGAGAAACTGGGAACCTGTTTGGTGTGGTAGGGCTAAGTGGTTCTGTCTTGTTCTCAGCTGATTTCTGTCCGAGCCTAGTGAAACAGTTATTCTGGGTTGAAGTCTCAGCTGTGGAGAAATACCAGCAATTAAGTCACCCCGCCCCCCACAGGCAACAATTGGAAAAGGTAAATCAAACCTTCCTACAACCACACACCCAGGGCACCACTTGAATAGTTCTCAGGCGATTGGCTCAGTTCAAAAGGTCCAGATCAATTGTCTCAGTCAGCACCTGTCTCAGGTGGGAGAGTTTAAAATGTCTGTGGCAACTGGATCTCAGTTGCTGACAACTCAAATATGACTTACTCCGGTGTTCCGTGAAGTCTAGAGGACCCACTTAACAAATAGATTAGTCTGGGAACATTGATTCCTCCTTCCCCACCTTGCAGCTCTGTCACATCCAGTCACTGATAACCCTGAATTGCCTCCAGTGAGCATATACTCCAGGGGTTTGCATCTGCGTGAATCACAAGGAAATCTATATCTGCTCAGCCAGGCTGCTGCTCTCTGCTTCTATCCAGCAGGGGAAGTTGAAGCCTGACAACCTCGGGTGCTTAATGGAGCCTGGTGGGTGTTCTTTCAGTTCCAGCCCCACCCCTGATTGATGTTACTGACAGAACAGAACTTTGTGGGAATTTGTTTCTGTTTCTGCTAAATTCCACTGTAAAAGAGAAACTGTTTTGAGTTCCCATAACCTGCACCTCAGGCCCTGTCTTTCTCCTGCTGGTTTGTATTCACAGCACGGTTAGGTGTCAGTTCTAGCCTCCTGCCTTCCTTTGTCTATAGGCTGATGATCCCCTGAGCGCTGGGTGTGTCTTAGGCTCAGTAAAGTCATCCTCTGGGTCAGCCCTACCCTGGGAATTTCCCAGCTCTACACGTGCGTTTTCTAGTCCCGGTGCTCCACCCAGGCCGGTACCACCTCAGGCAAACCCTTTACTCACAGGGCCTGTGTTTGCATCCTAAATCTGTTGCCACCTGAGAAGATGCCTGGCCTCCTCTGGTTGCCCAGGGAGACAGGGTGTGTGGCTTTGGAATATCTGGAGGTGAGACCTATTATTGCCAAAAACAGCTGCTGCTCTGCACCTCGGAGCACCGCCGCTCCAGTGTGATTCCCTCTCTGCCGACCATCCTCTTCTCACTCCCGTGCCACAGAATCAGCACTGAGCAGTTGCAGTCTAGACCCTGTCCACACCTCTTGAGAAATCACTCAAGAATTTGGACTCGTAGGAGATAGGCCTCCAGACCTCAGAGTGAGAATGGAAGGAAGTGCTGGGAGCTCAGAATTATAGTTAGAGAATATATACAGTTTTATACAGTTTTTTCCCTGGCAGGAGAATGCCGTAGCACCCTAGTAGAGGAGGTAGGTCCAGTTTTTAGAGGGTCTCTCCTGTGGAGTGTAGTGAGAGGACCTTTGAACTCTGCTTGTTTGTTTGTGGGACACTCTGAGCTCTTCTCATGGGGGAGGTGACTCCCATCTGCTTGGTGATGGATTTTATACCTTTTCTTTGTATCCTTGGGGTCGTAGCTCGCCTCAGCGGGGTTAATGTGCGTTCTTCAACCTTTTCTCTTGGTGCAGCTCTAATCCACTAGGTTACTTGCTAAATTTCTGTCCTTTAACTCTCCTTCTGGACAGGAGCCTCTGTGGAAAGCTGGCTTCAGTCAGCCATCTTGTCTCCCCCTCTTGACATTTTGGATTTAAATTACTCATTCTCAAATGAAGTTTAGTGCTCACATCCAAGCCAGGGCATGTCTATACGTAAGTGATTTGAATTCCTTTCAGTTCTTTCAACACAAGTGTATTATGCATTCTACCAATTCTCACTGAGCCTGATTTAATTGTTCCTACCACTAGTTATTATTAAAATGTGGCAAGTGGTTATCAGCACTTGTGCATTCAAACTCTATGTGTTATGTCTCATTTTAAATATGCCACTCGAAAATTGCTCTTTAGTCAGTTTAGCACTCACTAAGCTGTAATGCTGAAAGGATAGTTAGAACATACAATGTGTAACTGAAAAGCCTTTTCCTCCCCTTTCTGAACCTTCTGACATAGTGGTCTGTCATATCCACAGTGACAGGAGAATGGATAAAATTATAATTGAAAATGAGACCACCTTCCATATCTGACTCATCTCTGAGTATCCATCTCTGGGTATAGTGCTTGGCATGTAATAAATGATAAAGACACTTTTGTTACATGAAGGAATGGCACAAACACCAGCTGAGTAATTTTCTAAAGATGCTCTAAGATGTCCTAATTCACCACATAGCATCACAGGAGACAGAGAACGGATTCCAATCCTTTACATATGTCCCTGACCATGCATGTGTATGAGCGCTACAGCAATGCCCATGATGTCATAATTTTACTTTATTTTGTTCTCTCTTGAAGTAAATATAAAGTGCTTCCTTTTTTTGCACTACTTGAATGCACATAAGCAGAGCTGGCACTCTTTCAAGGGTGAAGGAGGTGAGGCACCTAGAGGGTAGAGTTCAAGGAGGCACTTACTCTCAGATGTGGGCAAAGATGGAGTTGGAATCAATATGAAACTGAGGGGAATGGCTCTGTAACATTTGTTTCCTAGATGGCTCTCTTGCACTGAGCCTAAGGTATAGAAATGGTAGCATTGGAGATTACAAAGAATGAATCTAGAGTACAGTGCAAATAGAAGTGAAAAGCTGAATTTGAGATATAAGGAGAGTATGACAGCATTGAATGTTAGTTGGCACCTGGTTTGTCTGTGAGTGTGTTCAGGAATCCCATGGCCATAGCCAAGTGAAGATCTTGACTTCTGAGGCAGGTGTAGGAGGGGTAATAAACTTGAGGGTTCCAAGTTAATTTTTTCTTCTAAAGAGGCCTAAAATCTGAAGATAAAGATTCCTATATTGGTCTAAACTTTTCAGCTGTGAGTAGTTATAGACTTCTACGTCTGCTCTATGAAAGATAAAATTTCCATTATTTTAAAATATGTGTAAATAATGAGAAGATATTGTGTATAAATGATTGCAAAATAATTTTTGTTTGTTGATGAGTAGAGCTCTAACAACATACTATGCTTGTACTTGCTCAGTATCAGTGCAGTGAATACTATCCATATTTCAACCAGCTATCCCCTGGATCTATTTTTAGTGTTATGATATAAACATCCCCCATTCACCCATGCATCTCCCACCTTCACTACACTGTCTGTGTGCTTTTGTTTCCAGCAGCTAGCACCTGGCTCTCTCTGCAGAGGGCTGACCTTGGATGCTGAATGTTGCCATGTCCTCCCCCACAGAAAACCCAGAAACTTGGGAGTTCCTCTTTCCTCTTACTGGGTTTAATTTACATTTATCTGATGACTAGTGTTATTGAGCAATTCTTCATGTTTGTTGGCCATTTGTCTATCTTCTTAGGAAACACTTCTATTCATGTCTTTTGCCTACTTATTAATGTATTTTTTTTTTGCTTGCTTATTTGTTTAAGTTCTTTGTAGGTTCTGGATACTAGCCCATTGTCAGATGTATGGTTTGTGAATATTTTCTCCCATTCTGTAGGTTGTCTATTTACTCTGTTAATTACCTGCTTTGCTGTGTGGAAGGTTTTTAATTTAATCAAGTCCATTTTAAATATTTTTGTGTTTCTTTACTTTTCTTTGGGCTTTTAGTCATAAATTCTTTGCCTCTGCTGATCTCTGGAAGAGTTTTTCCTGTTTTGTCTAGAATTTTTATGATTTTGTGCCTTACATTTAAGTCTTTTAACCATCTTGATTTAATTTTTATATATGGAAAAAGATAGGGGTCCTGTTTCACTCTTTTGAATGTGGCTACCCAGTTTTCCCACCCCTATTTAATCAATAGGGCATCCTCTCCCCAGTATATGATATTGTTTGCTTTGTCAAAGATCAGTTGGTTGTTGGTAGATGGTTTTATAGCTGGGGGTCTCTATTCTTTTCCATTAGTCCATGCCTGTAATTTTATAGCAACACCATGCTGCTTTGATTACTACAGTTTTGTAGTATAATTTGAAGTCAGGTATGTGATACCTCTAGATTTGTTCTTTTTGTGTAAGATCCATTTGGCCACTGAGGTTCTTTTTTGGTTCCAAATGGATAGTTTTTTTCCTAGTTCTACCATCTGATTCTGCTGGTACTTAAGGTTTCAAATAGAAATTAATTTTCTTATGGAAACTTTTCCTCATTCCCTACATTTGTGTGGGGAGCTTATATAATCCCAGAATGCTTTGAACTTCCACTACAAACTTACCTATAAATTTGCTATTTGTGCATGTTTGATTTTTGTTTATTCCACAAACTAGCCTGTGAACTTTGTGTGGGCAGGGATGAAGATTTTAGCTTCACTATGGCAACCCCAGGGTGTGGAACTGTGCCTAAAATAAACAAAATATATAATAAATAAGCATTGAATAATTCATAAATATATATGAATTAGATGAATTGATTTAATTGATCATTATATTGTCTATAAATATAAATCACTTGACACCATGTCTTATTTTCCTTATTCATATGTTTATTTGGTAGGTTCTAATTCAGTGCATGTTATCATGAAGGATATTAACGTGTAAATGTGCTCTCTTTTCTACAAGAGTACAAAACCACTTTAGGAATCAACACTTAAACACATCAAAATGAATATTTAAAGAATTTTCTATTGATTTTCTAAGGGGTTAGTGGTTAATATGTAACCAAAATTCATGCTATTCACTGTAAGTATTTCCTAACTTGGTTCAATACCTGGCCACAAATACACCAAGTGTCCTCCCCACCAGATTAAGTATATCTGTATAAATATTTAAAAATCAGGGTTGGATGAAATCCTCTGTTATGAATATTCAGAAAGCATCCTGTGAACACAAAATATCTTTCAGATGAAGTCCAAGAGACTTTTAAAAAGTTTTTCTAAAGCAGAGTTCTCAAAATGGTGGAATCTTATCAGGACTCTCCAGAAAGCAGAGCCTAAGAGGAAGGTTATTTATAGGTAGTTTGTTTCTATATTCTATCCAGAAGTGAAGAACTCAGGAAAATTAAGTCAGAAGACAGAGGAAGCCAACATAAGGCTGTGTTCTCATCTGCGGTCTACCACTGTGGGTACCGTACATGAGCCATGTATGTGAATTTTCAGATCATTCAGACAAAGGCATGAAAAGAGAAGTGATTATCGACGAGCATGGGTACCACATTGGTCAGTGTTTGCCACCTGTGCATTTTCAACTACTCAGACCCTAGCACTGGGTGATGATACTGATAAGTGTAGCATGCTGAGGGAATCAGAAAAGTCCTGGGGCAGAGAAGTGAAATCTACTTAGTGCTGCTGAACAAAAGTACATGTGGTCCCCTGTGAAGAGCTGGTTGCTGCAGAAATGTCTGGAGTAACAATATAGAAGATGTGAGTAGGGGAATGTGAGTTATCAAGGACATTGGCTTAGGGGGCAGGGAGGATGAATACCCATTACCGATGTGTTATGTTTGTTCTTCCCAGGATTATTTTTTCAGTTAATTGCCAATGTTTAAATATCAGAATCCTATGCTTTGCTTCGGTACTAAAAAGTAAGATTTATATCTCTCATAGAAGTGTTTTGTTTAGCCATCATGGCATCTAATTGTTTTGTCAATTCCAATGTTTCAAATGATGGCACATAGCAATTTGGACTTGCTACTTCACGTCCAAAAATGGGTGTTCCAACAGTGCTGGAACTACATCCGGTCAGGGTGGGAAGGAAGTTACCTGTGTGCTCCTAATGTGCACAACATGAGGGTGTGTAACATGCCCCCTGGGGGAAGGGCTATTCTACAAATGGAACTTTACCGTGGAAGTGAGAATAATGTAACCTAAATATTGTGCCCTCATATAATTTGTATAAAGTTAAAAAAATAGAAGTTACCTGTGTGCTGTTTGTGCCCTTTAGATGGCATACACCAGGCCATCCATCATCCACTCATGCTACTCCCTCTTCCTTTTAGTGTACTTTTCTTCCCCCTTAAGTGTTAGCATGAGAGAACACTGTTTTAAATACTGGAACCCCTTAGAGCAGTAGATGGTTAATGCATTTGTCCAATCAGAAACATTGTCTGCCCGTCTCTACCCTGCTGTGTGCCCTGAGCAGCTGATATGCACAGATGGCATCCCCTGGGTTCCTTTTCCAATGTGGCTTCAGGTTGGGTTAGCCAATGGAAGATGCTGGCAAGAGATCAAAGGGCAGGAAGAAAAACAAGTTGGGGAATATTTCTGCTAGTTCTTCCCAGTTTCAGCATCATAGTTCTGAAAGTGGCTGCATCCCTCTATAATCACAGCATCCCTCTATAATCACAGGATCCCTCAAGCTATCACTGGTCTCTAGTGGCATAAAGTTTTCCTTTTGCCACTTCAGGCTGTTACCTGCCCCTGAGTAGCTCAGTGTTACTATTAGGTTCTCTTAAATCTGCCCTCACAACTGTATGCCATCTCTTCATTAAAATCTTTTTAGCTTGATTGGGATTCTGTTTATTGCCAGGGTCCAGACTAATATTAATATTAAAAATATTAATAATGGAGGCATTCCTCTGTTGGGAGTCATTTGTCAAGCCTGCTTTCAACTTCAGGGAAACCAAATATCATTCTATTCTGAACTGCTTCTACCCTCACTGCCAATCATAAACCGGTCCTGTTTTCCCACTTAGCTGACCATGTGTGCTACTGGGGCCTAATCTGCTGCTACACTTCAGTCTGCACTGTCTGCTTCAACCTGACAGCAGATTGATTGACTGCTGGGCCAGGAGGTTCCTTGCTGGGTTCTCAGGTTACTCACTGTACTTGCCAACACTTCAAGTGACTATAATGAGTTTCCCATGCATCAGCTGCGGTCCAACCTGTCTCGCTTATAATAAGCAAGGGCCATCAAGACTCTTATTTTTCCTCCCTCCTGCAGATCAGTGTTTATGGTTTTAGATTGTTTAGTTTATTGGTAATAATCTTTATAAAAAGGCTTGTGGAGACTTAGCTTTGATCCTGACACTTCAGAGCAAAGCTTCCTGCACTAGAGGCTTTATGAAGGCTATGCCTCTGAACCTTGTATAGGGTGACACGATGCATTAGGCTTGGATCAATCCTTGGTCCACCTTACAAGGGCTAGGGTGTTTAGCTCTCCCAGCACCTCCAGAGTTTTGAAGATCTCAGCCTGTTCAGTGGCTCTAAGCAAGCTCTATCCACCCAATTTCAGAATCAATATTTTAATAGCTATTCAAATTCCTGCTCTTTCCACTGCATCACCAAAGTAGAATCAGACAGATTGGGGTTTGAATAACTGATTTGTCAATTGGACAAGTTACTTAATGTCTCTGTGTCTAAAAGTTTCCTTTAAAATGGGAATAATAATTCCATTTAGGATAATGAAAGTAGATATTATGTCACTTGCTAGCCTAGTGTTGATTATGATAAATATTTAAGAAATGTTACTTTCTCTCAAAAATTACTCACCCTTACTAACTGTAGAAGGCTTGCTATGTATTGGTTAATTTTGCTCAGTTCTCAACTACAAGATAGAATTCTGTAGTTAAGAGCATAATCAATAAAAGCAGATGATAGGGTTGAACTCTGGCTGTGTACCTTCTCAATTGTGTGATGCTGGCAAAGTCACCCAATCTATATGTATCTTAATGTATTGATTCTAGAATCCTATTAACTATGTTCAAATTCTAGCTTATCCTATAGTTAACTACGCAAACTAAGGCAATGCACTTTTCTCTGTGCCTCCACTTCCTTATCTGTACTTAGGTCTTATTACTAAATATCATCTGCCTCATTGGATCATTGAGATAATTAAATGGGTTCATTCTTATGAAGTGCTTAACGTTCTACCTGCTCAAAAAATGTTTACAAATTCTTCTTTTTCTTATATGTAAGATTGGTATGACAATATTTATTCATAAAGTTATTAGGAATATTAAATTATAAGGTACATTATTCAAAACCAATGAAATTGAGAGTATCTGACTATGTGGTACTTTTATGTTTTAGTAACACATAATGATATTATCACAATGGATAAAACATACTGAGTGTTCAGTAAATGTTACTCATCACTATTTTAATATCATGTTAAACCACAAATCACACTGACTTCTCTGTGGTTTTCTCTGCAATGAAGACCCTATACCCCCTCTTCAATAGGCTCCCTAAAGCTGCCTAACCTCAGCTGCTACTTTTGTCGCTATAGAATGCTGGGTTTATTTTGGTCTGAGCTTCTGTAGAGAGAAAAGATATGAAGTTTCTTTCATTATCCAAGTCCAAGTGCATTTCTTTTTTCCTCTCTTTTTTTTTTTTTCCAGGTACATTTCTTAAACCTAACTGCTAATATTCTCTCTCTCTCTTGATATATATATATATATATATATATATATATATATATATATATGTATATACATATATATGTATATATATATATGTATATATACATATATATATATGTATTTATACATATATATGTGTGTGTGTATATATATATATATATATATATATATATATATATATATATATATAATTATGTTTTTAATATATGTGATCTTACATGGCTACACAGGGACCTGACTAAAATCTTGTCTAAAAGACAAAGTAATAACCTAGTAGTAATTCTTCCACTCCCTCAATGTTCTGCGAGGCTGTGCACTCACTGACATTCCTTCTGGTTTGGGCCACTTCCAGATCATGACAAGTCAGGATCCGTGGCTAGCTTCAAAGCTGCAGTTAAAAACCTCTTCCATTCACCATCCCTAGTTGGCTCTTGACCAATCACCTCCCCCACCTTGAAGCAATAGTTATTACAATAAAGAATTTATGGCTTTTGGTGTGGAGCAAGACAGCAGCTGGCAAAAACTCTACAGGCTCTTTCATTGAGCTCAGCTCCCCTTATCCCACTTCAGTTCATGATCAGAGAAATGGGATGGCGCCCTCTCCAGAAAACAAGGCAGCCTTTACCAGGGGAAAAAGGTGATGGGAGGGGCAGAGGGGAGATTTGGCAAGCAGTTCCTCCTCTAGTGGTTCCTGAGAAGAAGACCGAGAAAGGCACGAAAGCACTTTTATTCAGATTTTTTGTTCAAGAGTATTTATATAAAGCTACCCAAATGGTTAAATTTATAGAACCACTATGCTGAAATGAGCCCTCTATTCACTTCTTCCTGATTCTAAGCAGAACTGAATAGACATCTCTGTAGCGTGTGTTTTAAAACTCATTTGGATAGAAGTGGCTAGATGAGGTAATTGCCGATTAGGTAAAAATGTGCTGGGAGAGAACAAGGAAAATTCTTGCCATAAAAATACTTTTATTAAATAATTGAAAAACTGGAATGACCCACCTGCACTTTATAAATTAAAGTTACCAGATGGCACAGAACATTTGCTAATAAGTTCTTATAAGAACAACCCTAGAAATGGAGTCTTTTTAACATTTTTGCTGTGGTGCGGTGCCTTTTTATATTGGTTTACTTCAACCTATGGCACATTTTTCCCCCCGAACTTTAAGTTAATAGATTGTAAAATTGTACTTTGAAGCTCATTTCAAACTCTTGCTAGATATAAAAACACACAGCAAGAGCAAATTACTGAGGCATGAATGGCAAAAACAAATTAATAGTTGAGGCATTAGAACAATCCTTTGATACCATTTACTCAACTTTTGTTGATACTCCATTTTTATGTTGATACTTTGGGGTGAGGAAAGCAATAGTCTGTCAATGGTGAGGGGACTGTATTGTGTCCTGCTCTCATGGTCAACAACTATGCATTAGGTAAAAAATTTTTTCCAGCTCTTCTTCCCCATCATTGAGAAAGTGAAGTAGTGTCACCATCATACTCAATCCCTAAGCCCCCATTAATTGTTGACATATAAACACATAATAGAAACGTGTCTTTAAAAAAGAAAGGTATCACTGACTCTGTATTGTAAACACCTCTCTGGCCAAAGACTGTCATAGACCCAAATATCAAATATTCCATTCCCCACTTATTTCCCAAGTATTTCATGCTGATTAATTCTCATACCTTAACTTAAATACAACACTTTGAAGGGTAGAATTAGATTCATTAAAAAATGTATTATGCATGTATCTGCATATATCTTAGAGAGTGTTACAGAGCCAAAACAATACCAATATCAAAAGCTTTTAAATTTGTATTGAATTGCCTTTGGTGTCTTGGCGTGTGCTTTTGAATGACCTTAATAATTCTAGCTCTTTGCCCTCTGATGGTAAATTTAATACTTCCAATTGTCCAAAAGTCTCTGAGAGCTAAGTGCAGTGCAAAAGGAACATGAACAAGCTTTATTAGAAATAATTGCATTATAAAATATTAAGTCCACTTTTTCTTTGTCAGTGAATTCATAAGTCATTTCCTTTTAAACAACTGAATGTAATACTACTATTATAGTTAAAAGAAATTTTTACATAGGCATTTACAAAGTTTGACATGTAATTCTGACATGGTAAAAATGGATAAATTTAAGATTAAGAAAATACATGCTTCTAAAGTGCTGGATAGCCAGAAACATTTCATTTTTTGTAAAATTCCTATTCCAGAGCTAATGTTTATAAAAATTAAGGGTGAAAACCCCAAAATTTAATGCCTAAAAGATGATTTATATTTAACAAAAAGCACAACATCTCAAAATTATTCATTGCTATAAAATCTCATTTCTAAATTATTTATTTGGTGTCAATTGAAATAAAGTCACATGTCACTTTATAGTGAGCTTCTGATTTAATTATATATTAAATTTTTTATAGATAATTGGATATGTACATAGAGAGTGAAATAGTGAGATCAGTAGACAGAAAAGAGAGACTGTGTAAATATACACACAATTTGAAGATGCTTCAGGTAATTTACTGGGAATAAATTTTTGGTGGAATTAATTTTATGTCTTTTACATAAATAATTTCAAAATGAAAAATAGTGTTTTACATTTTTTTTGTATTTGTTTGATATCATTTTCTCTGCCTATTCTTTAGCCATATTGTAAAAGACTAATGTTCAATGAATAATGTACTCATTTTTTAATATATGAGTACATACCAGATTATGCCAGTATAATATATATACCAGAATTATACTTGTACCATTTGCTACAGTACATTAGAGGACAGAATACAATTAAAATTGAAGCTTGCAAAATTATTTTTTGACTTTTTACCTTCTCATTTTAAAGAAAGTATCTTCTTTTTTAGTCCAAGCCAATAACTATTGTATTTTAAACATTTTTTTTTCGTTTTCTATTTATCTTCTGAATCTTTTGCTATGAAGCAGGGTAAGCAGAAATTCATAAATTTGCACTATTTTTAAGTCATATTTACTTTTCATTAAGATGATAGTAATGAAAACAGGATTATTTAATGAATGGATTTTTATACAAATCCTCCCAAAATACTATAGGTGGTTATTACCTACCTATTTTTACAATATGCACAACCAAAAATTAAAAATTATAAATTAATGAGAGCTCTGAATTTTCACAGAAAATTATGAAAATAATATTTAGCATTTCTGACCCAAATGAAATTAACAATAAAGATCAGCTGAATGTTGTACTGATTCCAGAAGTGGTAGTTGTCATCACCAATGCACTATAAAACTTTGTCTTAACAAGATGATGTAGAGACTTGAATATGTTACGTTCAATCTAAAATAAACGAACAAAAATTCTGATTATTCTTCACCTCCCTCTTTGAAAAATGAAAAGACACTATAAATTTTCTTTCTAAGAAAGAAAAAAAATAATAAATTAAAATGTGTTCTAAAATACTATGGTCTCCTGCTTTTTTTTTTTTTTTTTTTTTTTGAGAAAAAATCTCACTGTGTTGCCCTGGATAGAGTGCCATGGTGTCACAGCTCATAGCAACCTCTAACTCCTGGGCTTAAGTGATTCTCTTGCCTCAGCCTCACAACCAGCTGGGACTGCAGGCGTATGCCACAATGCCTGGTTATGTTTTTTTTTTGTTGCAGCTATTATTGTTGTTTTTAGCTGGTCTGGGCTGGGTTTGAATCCGCCAGCCTTGGTATACATGGCCAGCACCCTATCCACTGAGCTACGGGACCGCCACTCCTATTTGCTTTCTAATTTGTTTTTAGAAATTGTGGTGCTAAAAAGAAACATAAGATTTTGCTTATTTTATTTATAACGTGGAGAAAAAATTATATAAATCATATAAATGAGCTAGAAAAATGGAAAATAATTTCAAAGAAGAAAGTTAGTGAAAGTTTCTTTAGTATAAATGAAATATATAACCACACTAATAACCAAAATTCTTAAACAAATAACCAAAATACAGTAGGTCAGTGTTTCTTATTTGTCTGAATATTAAAGATAGCATATGTGTAGAATTTTAAGTCAGATTTTAGAAACTAAAAATATATCAATTATTAGAAAGACTTTTCTTTGATAAATGTAATAGAAATTTTCTTTAGGGAAAATGAATAGAGAACTGATTCACATTCACTTTTGCCATGATGGAATGAAGAGGTTGAAGACATCTCACCACAGAAAGTGACTATAAAGCAGTGCAACACTGTCAAAAACAGCAACTTGAACGCTGCAGAAATAGAAAGGATCTGTACAGCAATCTAAAGAGTGTTCACTCACGAAAACTACTAAAGTTTGAATAAGACGAGTAGGAATACGTGGCATTCTTATTAGCGATGTTCCTATCTACACCTTATCTGTTTTGGCAGAGGAGTTTAACCAGACCTTGAAAATCAGCAGTTTGGCTATTACTGCTGGAGGGGGCTTGCTTGGAGTCAAGAACTGCAGGTTGTTGTGATCATCTCAGTGACAGGCAGATAGGCAGGGCCAGCAGCTCTATTAGCCTGGGGTTGAAATCCTGGATTCGACACAGTGAATGATAGCCAGGGAGTTTCCAAGATGTAAGCCATCTGTAGGAGGCTTGATAAACTCTCTGCCTTTCCTGGGTTGACCCAAGGCTGAGCCAAGCCACCCTCACAACTCTGTCCAAGGAAGCTGTCTGTACAGAGGGGACACAAGAAAGCAGAGCATGAAATGAGAGCCAAGACATCCTTGAAAATGGCCAAAAAATTTTAATGTATTCCCCAGACCTCACAGAGATTTACCAGCAGAGAGTGAAAAACTTACTACTCTGATGTATTTGAACACGTTATGACCAATCTTTGGGTGAACACCAACATGTTCCGACATAGGAGAAATAGGGAGCCAGGATTCCAAATAAAACCTACAAAACCGAAGAACAAAACCTACAAATTCACACTGCCAGGAAAAGAGATTTCACAGCTATCATCCAGAAAAGTTACTAAGAAAACAAACAAATGAAAACCCAGCAACCCTTAATAAAAAAAGAAATCAGAACCTAGAGTAATTAAAATATACCCTCTAAAATCCTAACAGTTTATTAAAAACTTACGAGACAGCAAAAAAGAAGAAAGAAAATTGTGACTCATACTCAGAAAGAAAAATGAAAACAAACAAAAAAAAAAACAGTAATTAGGAACTACAATTAATTATTCATAGAAATTGGATTTATGGGCAAAAACTACAAATCAGCTGTTATCAATATTTTCAAAGAGCTAAAGTCACCATAGTTAAAGAATTAAAGGAAAGTATGACAATAATGACTTAACAAATAAAGGGATATCAACACAGAGATGGGAATTATAAAAGCCTAGATGAAATGCCCTAAAAAATGGCTGTCAAACTTAGCATAACTATTAAAATGTTCAAAGTGTGAGAAGTCATTCATTTTCAAATGTTTGTAATGCTATACTTTGAACCATCTTACAGGCTTATAGTTCTCTAAATATATGCATTACCTTTGATATTGTTTAACAAATACTTTATGTTTATAGGTCCTGGGATTTTCTGGTCTCTTTGTTTTTCCTCCCTCCAACCAAATACTCAATGGCTCATAGGCAGTAACTTATCCACTATGGCATATTTTAGAAGAAGAAAAAAAATTAATAAAAACAACTTCTGTACAATCTAAAACAGAAAAGATAAAATATATTATTGTGACTGAAAATGCATTGATATATGAAATGCATCAGTTTGCTACTGAACAAACAAAACCCAGCTGAAAATGGTTATTTGAATCAATCAATTTTATGTATTGATGTTAACAGCTGTAACTTCTACCAAGTTTCTGAGTTACTCAATAACCCAGAACTATAATGAATTGAATTACTTCTGTTAATAAATTATATAGCCAAACAAGTGTGAGGTCAATTTGAAGTAAATATGATAACATTAAGTGTTAGGAGAGTTTAGCCTTTGACAGGAATTTCTCTGGCCGTTGTGATCAAAAAAAAACTTCACAGAAAAAGTGGCCTATAAGGCTGGTGTTATCAATATCTGCCTATCCAGATTGTGTTGGAAGGAATCTCAACAAAATGAGTTATCCACAGTGAGAGGGGAAACCCAGGAAAAATTAGGGATGAGAGAACAGAAGTCTTCTCACGGAGACCCCAAGAATACAGCTGCAAAGTCCTCCCTGTGGTGACTCAGCTCTGAGGAATTTGTAGAAACTTAACTTCCTATGACCTGGATACTAACACGTGCTCCTCTTCTGTAAAAGCCTTCTCGAGGTTGATTCAAACTGACCCATGAGAAGAGGACCCATGGACAAAGAGCCCTTGACTGGAGATGAAAACGAAAAGACAGAGCCAGTCGTGGACCATGGCCAGTTTTGGACTCTAGTCTGCCCTCACTCTGCCAGCTGAAATAAAGCCCTTTCTCCTAATCTCAGCGTTGGGCGTTCTTTCCATGGGGCCTCATCTTCCTGCAACAACAGCATCTCACAAGATGAAGGTGACTAGACTCTACAATATTTCTTTGCAGGGAAATGGTGGACCAAATGCTTGAAAAATAGGGCAGAAATAAAGAATTTGAGACCTACTCAGAAATCAGAATCTGAAATTCTTGCACTCAGCTACACACAGACCATCAATCATTCCCCATTGCTAAATGTAGAAAGACAGCCTTGAAAGACCAGTGTGGTAGTCACATAAGGACAGTTTGGAGAAACAGTATATTGGAGGCAGAAAAAAGATCTCAGAGACACGTATACTCAGAACACAGTTGGAATTAGAAGAGTCCTTTTGATCACTTCCAGACCCCCCAAAGAAAATCAGATGTTAAACTTCATTTTTATGAACATGAACCTTCCCAAACACTGACATGTTTACATGCATAATTGAATAGCTGGTTGAGCCTGACTCAACTCAACCATTCTTTGATGATTTCACAATTTTTCTGTCACATCTTACAAGCTACAGGAAACATATATTTTCAAAAAACTTATTTTCATGTATTATCATCTACCAGTGTAGCTAAACTTGCAGTTCAGCTGTAATATATATTTTTAAATACTATATACTGTCATAAAAATGTTATACATAGCACCATCTGTTGGCTGAGGTATCTTTAACAGATGAGAAATGTTTCATGTACATTGCATTAGAATAACATTAAGACATTTGAACAAAGAAAGTATAAACAGCTGTACTTTAGATGAGAAAAGTGTGGAGTCTATGTGTAGCCACTGATAAGGAGTGAAGCCTGATAATTCAAATTATTTTGGCCTCCACCTATAGTAATAGTATGAACTGTAACTAACTGGCTTTGTAATAATTTGTCTTATCACAGATGTTAAAAAATAATTTTAAAAGTCATACTACATTTATTTTTGGCACATATACTCATATAAAATAGGTACACACAGTGAATGCAGTCAACCTGAAGATGAAATGCAATATAGAGAAAAATATAATAAAATAGCAACAATATTTACTACGTAGTTATAAGATGAAATTAGCCAAATAATGTCTGTATTACATGAACCTTCCTGTGTCAATTTAGCCCGTCACTGTATATTCAGTAGTGTAACAGGTGTAGACATGTAGTCATTTTGAGGAATGGGCATTCTAATTACATTTATATGCATGTCTTTGGGAAATCTGCAAGGGAATAAAGCTCTGTTCTTTTCTCAGTTTTTATCTCTTTATAGGTATTTGTGGCACTGACATAGGCAGCTTGTGCTCATGTACTTTTTAATTTGCTTTTTTGAGGTTATACAGGCAGCTTTGGTTGTGATTTTTTTTTTCTTTTCTTGAGGTTGTATCTATTGCCTTTTAGAAATACCAACAACTTACAATTATCAGAGAAACTCAAGCATACTATTTTCATTGATGGATTTTCACTATCTACTGTATTAGAAATTCCATAAATACCCAGTAGGTGTCATAGTCTTATGCTAGGTAATCTCTGCCTTTAAGAGGTTGTTTAAAATAAACTATGAGACATTCGCATCCAGGAAAGCATAGAAAGGTAGTATGATTTTGATATGTAATAAGTATTTAATACAATAAATGATATAAGTGTTCAAAGGAGAGTTCTTTGGATCTGAAGTGATGGGAAAGGCGTGATGTGTATATCTCCTCCCCTTGCCTGCTTATTCAGCAGCCACTAAACTCCAGTCCATTGACCTCATTGCTCTTTGCTACATGAGGCTTCCGTGGTTCTGTGTACCTGTGCGGGCACTCTTCCTTTCCAGGAACGCCTACTTTCTCATTCTTTCTTCCATGGACCCAGATTTACTCTTCCCTGGTCATCTTAACACAACTTTCCAAGTGCCTTGTAATTTGGCCTCTGCTCATTTAACCTTCATTTCTCATTGGTGTCTCCATTACAGGGTACTCTCCATGTCTGCTGAATTCCCTAAAGTTCCCCAACGTGTTACATTCTCTCTTATCAGAACTTTTCCTGATTTTCCAACATGGGTTAAAAGTTTCTCTCAAATGCTCTCTTGTGATTCTGTGTATAAATATTTACTACAACTTTAAGTTCTCAGTTCCTTTCTAGTCTATAATTTCTATGTATCAGCTTCAAGATTAAGGTCTTACCAGATAATACAGTGTCTAATATATAGTATTGACACAGTAAATATTTACAAGTAAATTAATAAATGAAGAAGTGATCACTGTTTTATGAGAAGCAGAGTTAATTGTTCCTCTTAAGTGTTTCCAAAAAAATTTTTTTTGGCCAGGGCTGGGTTTGAACCTGCCACCTCTGGCTTATGGGGCCAGCGCCCCACTCTTTGAGCCACAGGTGCCGCCCACCATATTTATTTCAAAGAGATTTTTATTCTTCTTTAAGACTGTCTCTATAATTCCAAATTGTAGCTTAGCAGACAGTAGTATAGGTTTTTGTTACATGTACATTGGTGGGTTAGTGACGATACAAAATAAAGAATTAGATTGGTGGAAGATCTAGAAATCTGAGACACTATGGTTTACCTTTGAATCTAATACAGCTCAATTGTAAACACAGCATATATTTCTCATCAGGCAACAAAAATTCAAAACTAGTTCAGTTTTACTTCTCTTTTTCACTTTTTTTTTCTCTGAGACACATTAAATATGCTTGAAATACGTAAAAATATTTTTTCTTTTTAAAGAAAATCTATTTACTGCATGACTCACTATAATTACTCTTATTTCTATTATTTTTAAGTTTATTGTGACAATGAACACACATACAAATAGTACGAACCTGTTTGAACTTATTTCAAGCATTAAAATAAAATTTTGCAGTTTTATCAGAATATTAAACCTCTTTTGTTAAAAAAAAAAAAAATGTTGAGTCAGTCAGTACACCCTGGGAAAAAGAGAAAGTAATCTTGGGAAGCTAAATTTAGAAGAGGTATATAGGAACTCAAGTACACTCAGGAGGATTGCAAGTACATAGTTATTCAGCATCTACGAGGTTTGCTTCTAGTTCTAGATGCTAAGATAGCAGCAGTGAAAAAAACATCATGTTGCCACTTTCCTGAGCTTATAGAGTTTCAAGTGCTGCAAAGGACAAAGAAAAGAAGAGAAATTTATAATAAAAATCATTAAGTCAGTGATTTCACATGAGTATAACTTCCACTGAGAAAATAACTAGATATTAAGAAATCTAAGGGGAGGCAGAACTTTAAGTACAGTGGTCAGGAAAAGATCTGAGATCTGAAATAAGTGATAAAAGGGCAAATGAGAAAAAAAAAAAAAAAAGAAAAAAAGAATGAACAATGCTCTACGATAAAAATATATTAAAATTTGGTAATCAAATGATCTATTTTTCTTTTTGACCCAAGTATTCATTTTATTGATGGTGCACAAAAGGGTTGTTGAATGTTGCACCAGATCTGACAGCTTGGGGGAGTGAAAGCAGTGACAGAAGTACAGCTTCTCCCTATAGATAACAGCTCCTGGTCTAGGTCTGTGCATTTAATAAGGAGTACCTGTTGACCTGATTTGAGAATTTCTACTGGGATAGGTTGCCTTTTCTCTTTCATGACAAGAATAGTTTTAAAATAAAACACATTGCCTGAAATCAGGACGCCAAGACCACAGAGACCATTATGTAAGGCAAGTCTATTTTTAAGCCTAACAACCTTGAAGATGTCCCTTTGAGAAGGAAGTATTATGTTATATTGGGAAGAAATAGCTTCGTTACCGTGTCCTTTCCTTATGAATCAGAACTATCCTTTCAACTAAGCAGTTTGCTCTGTCTCTTGGGATATCATTTGGGTCTTCGAGAAGGAATGTAAGATTGTGGGTCTGCCTTGAAATGTTCACACATGGTCATCTAAATCCCTGAAGAAACTTTCAAGGGTCTGGCCAAGGCTGCTGCTATTGAAACAATAAATATGTTTGAGAAACTTAGAGCAATAGAGAGTGAAATATTTCACCTGTAACCTTTTCAAAACTTTAGTTTCCTATTGGGAGCATGAGTTTGGTCTTTTGCCTGATTTGACTATCAATTTTGAGTTGCTTCATTAAATTTTTTACTGGGTCAGGGCCAGGTTGCTGGGGAGGGGTTAGCATGGAGAATGGGCTGGATGGAGTCTGCTTTTGAAACATGGTTGCCCTTATCTGGAGTTCAATGTGTTTAAGAGTTCTGAGAAAAGGAATTGTCTTAACTGCAGTGTGACGAATTCTGCCCTCAAAAATCACAAAAGAAATGATTTATTAATCAGTGAGAGAAACATTTATTTATATGTTTATTTGTCCGTATAATTATTACCGTGAAGAAAGGGCTAATTAGTATAAATATTCAGTTTCACAATCTCATTTTCTTTTGGTATCACAATAGACAGTCTCTAAAGGGAAATATAATCATGGCTATTTCTTGACAGAGTAGTCCCCATTGTATGTGGGAATTCAGAAGATTTCAGCGTGCATTCTCCACTTCTGCTATTAGCATAGCAATCATTGTCATCATGCTCATCGTCACTGAGAGGTATGTGAGAGTCTATGTCTTCCAGGAAGTCCCCTAAGTGCATTACCATTTTATCTCACTTCATAGTTATAGTAACACTATAAAGTCACTGTTTTTATGGCTACATTTCATAAATGAGAAACAAAAAAAAGCTTAGAAAGTATAACAAGTTTAAGGTCACCAAAAATGTCCAACTTATGCACACATAATTTTTAGTATCCATTCAATAGCCAATGGACAGATCCAAAGCAAAATGCCCCTTGATAATTTCAAATCTTGTGTGTGAACAAGAAACCAATTCAAGGGTCATGTTAAGTTATTTTCTCCAGAAGTCCTAAACATTCATTCATTGTTTACAATAGTGTCTATTAAGAAATTTGGTATTTTTTGAAGACCCAAATAGTAGGATATATAGTATGATAATGTTTTTCCTCCTCAGGAGGTAATTCAAATGACAAGGTGTCATCCTTCTCCTTTGTCCACACAAAAGGATTCTGGAATCACAACATGTCACAGCCCCAATGTTAGTAGATTGGGTCCTTATTGTAAGTCTGAAAGGAAAAGAAGAGTAACCCAGACCAGTAAGAAAGTCCTACCTATATTTCTGTGTGGTTTTCCAATCTAAGAAGCACTAAATCCTTTCATTACAAGGATTTGTTCAGTAAAATTTGGATTCAAACAAAGGCTACACTCAAGGATTTGGAAGTCATGTGTGGCTCCCCAGCCACAGTTCCCACCCCTGTTGATAAACTTGTAGTCATGCAATTTCTAGAGGAAGTGAACTAAGGGACCATTAGTTCCTTCAGGTTTTTGGCAAAAAAAAAAAAAAAAAAGAGCCCCATATAGCTCATACCTGCAAAGGGAATGCGAGAGAGTCTACGTAGTCTAGAGAACAACTTGGGCAAGGTCTCCACCTTGGCCGTCTTATTAAATAGCAAAACCCAAATCTATAACTTAAAAATGCTGTGTTAGAAGGAGATGCTATATGAGGTCTTCTCCAGATATTTTAAAGAATATATAGACATTAATTATGTCCTTTACTGCTTTCTTAGCATGCCTCTCCTGCTCAAATAATATTTTACAGACAGAAAACATTCTGCTGAAGAGAACTCAACCTGTTATGTTATCTTAGTTCATTATTCACACATTTCTTCATCATTTAGTATTGCCAATTGGTTTGCTAGTAGGAAGATTAAAATTCACAATTAATATTTATGTCAATTATTTGTGTTGTAGGCAGATATCCTTGTTACAAAATTTACTGCACTTATTTGGCAAAAGATACTGGATCATGAGCCAACAAGATCTTTAAAAACAACTAAAAGAAATATTCTAATAATGGAGTGTCTTGTGGTGAGATGGGTTACAGCAAGGAATACTTGTGTATTGTGAGCAATAATATACAAACTGTTATAAAGAGAGGTCATGACATAACTTCATTCACTTTTAAATAGGCTGGAAAAATAAAAGGAATCAGGTTATATCTGAGAGTTGTGAGTGAGATTGATGCTTTATAGTCTTAGGAAATCAATACAGTGCTGCCTCTCTAGTACATCTTGATTTGTAATTCATACAGTGTTATGAAAGGTTATAAATCTCAAAGAAGAAAAGGGGCTTGTAGCCTACAGAGTTCATGCAGGGGAAACTAAAGTTAAAGCAAAATGATGACTATCCCAGACTTTACACTTATTCCCTTCTCTTTACCAAGACTTGCTTTATAATAAAAAACCATGATATCTGTCATGATATCACTAAGGGTCAAGCCATCTTTGTTTTTCAGTTATTATAAATCTAACTTTCTAATTATATGGAAGTGAGAAAATTTTATATTTTATAAAGTTTAAAGAATATAAATATGTGTATTATTACTTTTGTTAACTTTGTTATTTTAATTTATGATCTAGGTATTAAGCATGGAGTCACCATGAAGAGGAAAGAAATAAGATCTACTTTTATTTACTAGAATAAATACAATATGATATTTTAAAACTAAATGAAAACTACTAAACGACTTAATATAACTGCTAGGGATGAAACTCATTTTTGTGCCCTAATATATAAAGAATATGTAAAAGTAGGTATCTACTTATACTTTAAGGAGGAGGATACAAAATATTCTTTTTTTAAAATTAAATCATAGCTGTGTAAATTAATGCAATTATGGGGTACAATGTGCTGGTTTCATATACAACTTAAAATACTTTTATCAAACTGGTTAACATAGCCTTCACTACATTTTCTTAGTTACTGTGTTAAGACATTTATATTCTACCCTAGTAGGTTTAACCCTTGTAAATGCAACATAAGTGTGGTCCCACCAATTACCCTCCCTTTCCTCCTTCCCTTTCTTCTTGGGCTCTAGTTGGGTTATAGCTTTCATATGAAAATGTAGGTGCTTATAAATTGGCTTCATAGTAGGGCTGAGTATATTGGATACTTTTTCTTCCATTCTTCAGATACTTTGCTAAGAAGAATATGTTCCAGCTCCATCCATGTAAACATGAAAGAGGTAAAGTCTCCATCTTTCTTTAAGGGTGCATAATATTCCA
>CAUYPK010095728.1:0-22838 GCA_963574355.1 Loris lydekkerianus | reverse complement strand
CATATTCTTCTTAGTAAAGTATCTCAAGAATGGAAGAAAAAGTATCCAATGTACTCAGCCCTACTATGAAACTAATTTATGGCTTTCATATGAAAGCTATAACCCAGTTATAACCTAAGAATATGGGGAAGAGGGAGAGGGAGGGGATGGTGGGGGAAGGATGGGCATAGGGAGGGTGATTGGTGGGATTACACCTGCAGTGCATCTTACAAGGGTACATGTGAACCTTAGTAAATGTAGAATATAATTGTCTTAATACAATAACTAAGAAAATGCCAGGAAGGCAATGTTAACCAGTGTGATGAAAATGTTTCAAATTGTTTAGAAAACCAGTGTATGGTGCCCCATGATTATATTAATGTACACAGCTATGATTTAATATTAATAAAAAAAAAGAAAGAAAAATGTCAGAGTAATCTCCTGTTAGTAAACGGCTCCCTTGCCAGTAGATGCCTTATCATGTATTTAAATGCGAAAAATATATGAACACTTGTTTAGTAGAAGCAATATTCATTAACAAGCATATACAAGACTGTGCCATTTGGACTAGACACAAAAGATGCACAGAACTCCCAGGAGTAATAACAGCCAAGACTCTAACTATTTATAATGAATAATGAGTGCAATGGGGCAGGTGGGCTTTTCAATTATACAAATACTTGCCCATTGTTTTTGAAAAATAAAATAAAATAAAATAAAACTGCAGCCAGACAGGGCATTTGCTTTCCTCACCTGAGCTGGCCCTGCAGGAGCCGTTCTGCAGGGTTTACCCGGGCTTGCCCCAGCAGGTGCCAGCCATGGTGTTTGTTTTTCTCTCTTCTTCCCTCTTCTGAGTTCTGTTCTTTGCTCAGAGCATCTCAGTTCCTCTGGAGACCAGCGGCGGGGTTCAAAAAGTTAGATTTGGGAAACGCAGCACCAGGGGGCCAGTGCCAGTTCCACCAGGGACAGTTCTGTGCTCTTGGGAGAGTCACACACCTTCATAAGCCTCACTTTCTCCACCTGGGACACGGGAATAAGTTCTGTCTCGTGGGGCTGTTGAGGGCACGGACGTGGCAGTGGGTGAAACCACTTGGTATACACATTGTCTAGATGTCTGTGTCTTTCTTACATTTATGGCTCCTTTAAAAAAAGAATGTGTTCTCCATTTTGAATAAAATGCTTCTTCCAAAAACTCATTTGAACTTCTTCTTTGTCTTCTTTCTTGAAAGGCCGGGGACTGGTTTGGGGACAGCTTCTGTCTGAGGTTGCTGTGAAGCTGGGCAGCAAGGTCTTCTCATCAGAGTCTCTGGACTGGACGGCAGCAGGTGCTCAGTGACCCTCGGGTGGCCTCCTGCTCTGACACGGGTCCGGCATGGTGGGAACAAACCCCTTGGGACCAATTCTTCATGTTGGAAGCTTTGGGGCTCCTGCTCCCTTTCCATGAACCCCCATCCCCTGCACCCCCAGCAAAGCCTTCCTTGGTGTTGCAAACCTTCAGACCTTATGCCCACTGGCCTTGCAAACCACCAGCAGCCCACGTTACTCCCTCTGTGGACATGCCGTGGTCCCCTATGCCCACCACATTAAACCCAAATACTTGGCGTGGCTCTGGGTACATCACACCAGTCTTCTTCCTGTCCCTTGAATGTGACATATTCATTCCCACCTCACTATGGCCACTTCCATCATTTTCCAGGTGGCTTTCTTCACTCCACTGAGGCCTGCCCATTCTCCCATCCCCGCAGGCCCCCCGTGAAACACACCTTTGCTTTCTCCCCGGAGCCTCACTCCCCCTGACCAGCCTGTTGTGCCACTAACTTCTACACTGGCTTGAGGTAATTTTTTTAAAGTGTCAGTTTTAGATCCTTAACTGAGTTGAGACCTTTTAAAACTCAACTATGTGAGAAATGGTAATTGAACAACTACTATTAACTTTATTAGTTACTACAGAAAAATGTGTAAGCCTTAGTGTATATTCTTAAATGGCTTATATCTAACGGAACAGACAGACCAGTAATCAGAAAATTAAAATGCAGCCTTACGGTGTTTATAGTAGAGACACATACAAAGTCCTGCAGGAAAGGGCGTGAGCACCCTGGCCAACAGTGTAGGAGGGATCTGTTATTGAACATCCATATTTTCTGAGCCTTGAGCTAGGGATTTTTTTTGTATGCACCATCTTATTTTTTTAGTTTTTACTTTAGATTAATGTGAGGGTACAAACAATTAGGTTTCAATTTTGCATTTTGTAGGTTAAGTCCCTGTTGTAGTTCTGTCCCCCACCCAGGAGGTGTGTCTCATACCCTTACATTGTGCCCATTAGGGGGGAGCTCATTGACCTTTCTCTTTTCTCCCCCGTCCTCTCCAACTTGAATTGAATTTAGTTTTTCTCTTGTGTGGGTGTGTATTAGATGGTCTGCTGGCTTCATATTAGTACGGAGCACATTGGGCACTTACTTTCCCATTCTTGTGATATTTTACTAAGAAGAATGTGTTTCAATTCCATCCAGGTTAATACAAAAGATGTAAAGTCTCCATTTTTTTATGGCTGAATAGTATTCCTTGATATGCGTATGCCACAGTTTATTAATAAATTCCTGGGTTCATGGGCATTTAGTTTGTTGCTACACTTTGGTGATTGTAAATTGAGCTGCAATTAACAATCTAGTGCAAATGTCCTTATGATAAAATGATTTTTTTCTTCTTCTGGGTAGATGTCTAGTAAGGTCATTGTGGAATCAAATGGAAGGTGTATTTTGAGTTCTTTGAGGATTCTGCATATTTCTTTCCAAAGCTCTTTTTAGTAGAGACGGAGTCTTACTCTTGCTCAGGCTGGTCTTGAACTCCTGAGTGCAAGTGATTCATGTGCCCCAGCCTCGGGGAGATGCACCATCTTATTTAATACTTAAAAAAATCTTGCAAGGAGAACATGAAGCAATGCACTAATCCTGGTTGAAAGAAAGAGGTGACTTGCCAGGATTACAGAGCTTGGGCCGGTCCGTGGGTCTGTTGGCTCCAAAGGCCACACCTATTACGTTTCTCTTGTCCTGCCTCCCAGGAGGGCTGACTCATAACCACCAGCAAATCCTACTCTGTCTGACTTCTCAGACCCTTGCCTTCCTGTCAGTGATTTTGGGACATTTACACCTTCTCTTTCATAAGAACTTCCATTTTTGCTGGAGATCACCAAAGTAAGACAACATAAAAATAATGGTAAGAAAAAAACCCTTCCTTTCTGTAATGTGAAAAGGTTTCTCACTATTAATTTTCTGCTAAAACCTGAGTTTGAGGGAATGAGTTTTATAGTTTGTTTGGAAGGCAGACAGAGTCATGAGAAATCCAACTCATGTTAGGATGTTCCATCAAACCTGGTTATGAAGCAATAGGTTTTCTTGATGACTTTGTTACAGAACCTCTTTGTTATCCAACCAGGCCTGCCTATCCCAAGAACAGATTCAAATGTAATTTTGATATGTGGGAAATAAAGAAGGAACAAAGGAAAGAAGAGAAGAAGGAAGGGTAGGCTACGATGGTGGACAACTGCAAGGCGTTTCTACTTCGCTGGGCATCAAAGTTGGCCAGTAGCTCTGGGTGCTCCCCCCTTAGACACATTTAAGGTTCTGTGTTAACTCACCTTGGACAGGAGGAGAACCTCTTACTGCAGGCCCCTCTGTCTCCACACTGCAGTCCTTAGCATCTTGTCTTCTCCTTTTATCTGGCACTGAAAATGTCCTGTATTACATGGATTTAAGGAGCCTGCTGGTGGGAAGGAAGTATCTTCTACTTGACTGATGGGTCTTTCCATGGAAAATATTTCTTTTCAACTTTATCGTCCCAAACACCTGCTCCCATACCCAGCATCACTCCACAGTCCAGCCAAACAGTGGTTGCCTGCCCCTCAACATGCCTTTCATTTCTGGCCTTCCCTTTCCTGAGTCTGTCTCCTTCCATTCCTGCCTTGTTCTTCAAAACCCAGTTAATCAAAGCCTTCCCTGCTTTCAACCCAAACTCATCTGTCTTCCTCTGGTATTACAATTAATAGAGGGAAGGAGCTCAGACCAGACCCAAATCCAACTGCTATTACTCACTAGCTGTGTGATCTTGGGCAAGTTACATAACTCCTTTGAACTTCAGACTCTTCCCTTACTAAAGGAGGAACTTAAGCCTCCCTCATACCTTTGGGGCTTGGCACATGTTTCCTCTGCCAAGAACAATCTCTTCCTCTGATTTACTTGGCTGACTCAATCTTTAGGACTTAGCTTAGAAACCACTTCTTTCTGGAAGCCTTCATTGATTCCCTAGATCAGGATTAGATGACCTGTCTGTCCCCTGTCATTACTTTTTGTTACATTGTAATTGCATATCTGTGTCCCTGTAAAGATCATATTGCCAGGCCTACACCACAGATTAGAATAGATGATCAGTAAATGTCACCAAAGACAGTCTACTAGTCATACCCACAAAGCACCAGGCATGGAGTGGCTGCTCAGGAAACTGTAGCTCTGCTTCCTCCCTACCTTATGGCACCTGCACTGAGGTTAGTGTTATTTGTTTATATCTCTCCACTTGGTTTCAAATATTGGAAGACATAGAGCCCCTTGATTGTAGACATTTTAAGATCTGGATCTACTATTTAATTATCTTTTCCTCTCTCACAGGATCTAATACACCCCCCTCACACACACACACACACACACACGAAAGTGATAAATGTTGATGCACATCTAAAATTCTTTAAATTCAAATTGCCATGTGAGGAATCTATTCTATTTCTATCCTGATAAATATCTATTCTATCATTTTGTCTACGTGATCTCACAGTAGAGAATCCAGTTTACTTTATAAAAGGTTTGTCTTTTTAATAATAAGTTCTCAGTAAATATATTTACAGAACGAATTGGGTCCTTCCTGCTGGCGCGTGTGGTGGATTCTGAATTGGTCCCGTGAGGACAGGGTGGCGCCCAGTTCTTCCTTTTGCATCTCATTGTGTCTGTCATCTGCGCGTGCGTCTTACACAGCAGGTCATGTCAAACCAGGCCTGGAAAATCACTCTCTCTCCCATTTCTTTCTTGTTGCCCATTTCAGGGTCATCCAGGAAAGACTAGATAAGAGGCTGAGGCTCCTTTAATGAGAGATGAGGGGCCAAAATGTCCCTGGACAGAGGAGGGATGAAGGCCCAGGCAGCACAGAGGGGAGGGTACTTGTCATCCTGTTCCCAGGCCCACCAGGCAGGCTGTGGTTTGTCCTCGACTTCCCTCTCCGAGGGCCGCCTCCTCATCTTCCCAGCCCAGCTGAGCTGCCCTGCTGCTGGGACATTGCCGTGTGTGCAGGGCAGCAGGTGAGGGGGGTACCACAGCAGCACTTTACTTCCTACCCAGATTTACAAGCACAATGAGGCTTCATCTGCCCACTGTTCCTGTCTGACATCCATCAACCCTGTTCCGCTGGAGGCAAGGCGCAGGTCCTGATGGGCCTCTGAAACATCAGTGTCTTCTCTTCCTCTGCCTACTAATCCCTGGTAAACAAAGGAAATGGAGCTACAGATGGAAGCTGTTTGCTGCATTAGTGTGTCTGGGGGCAGGCAAGGCTGCGGCTGGTGTCCCTGCCAGGAAACACACCAGCTGGTGATGTTTTTGTGTTCGCTCTTCCCAGCTCCAACTCCGATGGGGAGCAAGTAGGAGGATTGATGTGCTAAGCCTGCCTTCCTTTCCCTCCAGCTTCCGCTTTGGGTTTACACGCTCCTGGCATGAGGGCTGCCCAGCTGCAAGCCCTGTGTCTCACACATCCTGGTGGTGAAGCTGCGATGATGGATCCTTTGGGGTGAAGGGAGTGGGGTCATGGCTGCTGCACCTGCTCTGGCTTGCATCAGGGATGACCCATTATGTTGAAGCGGACTATTTCTAGCTCATGGTACTGGGACAGTCTGATTGGATTCTCTGCTGAGAAGGGAAGCCTCATGGATACCACTGTGCTGTATATTGAAAGGAGACGGCCTGAATTTCATATTCAAGACCAGCCATTCATCACTTCTGTAACAGAGGGTTTCCAAAAGCTAAAGGCATTGCAAAACCTTTAGACTACATGATTCTGAATTCGTAGATTGACTTGAGAAGTTACTTATCTTACTTCTCTAACTCTTTCTGGGTCCTCATTTGTGTAATAAACAAGGAATGGATGGATGGATGAATAGATAAATAAACACACACCCACACATATGCATGCATCTATCTATGGAGTTTTAATTCTAATCCCCCACTATACCTTCTTACCTCTATAAGTGGTGCTATTTTTTGTAGAATTCTCATGGGCTTCCAAAACCTTATTTTGCAATCAGATGTTTATCATAGTTACTTTTGGAGGACTCTAGAATCTCTACTAATTACTAAGAAAACTGATAAATGAAGGGAAAGGCAACATTCCCCGTGTCTTTCCTATGTAAGCTTTGCTTCAAGGTGGCCAAATAGTTGATGTGGGAAAGGTTTTTCTTTATAAAAGTATCCCGGCTAGTAAATTAGAAAGGGACTTAGAACTAGAACGGCACCATTTTGTAACCCCTAGTGAAGTAACAGGGTGGCTGCACTCTTCATGGGATGCTCCACGTTCTGCTCCCTTGGGCCAGTCCTGGCTCTGGTCACTGGCCACGTTCTCTTCACCCAAGCCCTGTGGGCCCGGGCTTAGTTGGTCAAGCTGTCTGGTTTTAATTTCTCTTTTGCCACCAAATGCCATATCTGCATGTTTTATTTTGTTTTGTGTTTTTCAGAAGCCAGCTTCCACCTTCACCCCAAGTCTTGCCCCACCTCCAGATACACTGATGCCCATCTAGACCCAGGATTTCGGGGAGTTAGGCCCCACCTGTGTCCCCTGTGTCATTTGTCCTACACACCCATTCAACTGGGAGTTGTTTGTTTATTCTCTTCTTCCCTTCCATGTGGCCAGTAAAATCTACCTTGGAAGTATGATTTTTTTAGCGACAGAGTCTCAAGCTGTTGCCTTGGGTAGAGTGTTGTGGCATCATAGCTCACAGCTACTTTCAACTCTTGGGCTCAAGTGATCCTCTTGCTTCACTTTTTCTATTTTAGTAGAGATGGGGGATCTTGCTTTTGCTCAGGCTGGTCTTGAACTCATGAGCTCAAGCAATCCACCCACCTTGGCCTCCCAGAATGCTGGAATTACAATGTGAGCACTGCGCCGGGCCGGAAGTATGACTTATTTGGGAAGGCAAGCAGGAGTTTAAGAGCAGTGACGACCAAGAAGTAACAGGTGGGATAAATCGAAAGTCTCTGCCTCATCCCAACTCTTTGTTCCTTCTCTTAAAGGAAAAACGTGGGAATTAGAAAGCAGGCCTTTTGGCATAGTGCTGGTTTTTTTTTTTTTTTCCCCAAAGGACTTGACCAGAAACATTCTCAGTTGATTTAAAGGGCTTTATAAAGAAATGCCAGCCTGGGACAAGATAAATGAATTATTTGCATGGTGGGCAGGTAGGTAAACCATCTATTCTGTTGTGCCCAGAATTGAAGGGTCTCCTAGGACACAGAATTTCCAGCTAAAATCAGGAAAGAACCAGGCAAACAGAAGCAATGGGACATATCGATCACCTAATATTAAAGCCAAGGATATATTCATCTGTATCTTTAGAAGAAAATGAATAGCTGTAAAGAAATGTGTTTGAATAATTATCTGCCCACAGTCTAAGCTGGTGGAGACATTGGTCCATCCTCAGAATACTCACTGTCTTTTCCCAACTCAAGAGACCACCTCCCCTCCTCAACTTTGGAGCTAGCAGAAACCCAGGTGAGGAAAGTCTCCAACAACCATTGGGTGAAGCCTTACATTTTAAAAATAATATCAATGTTATTACAAAAATATAATAAGAAACATTTACAATTCCTTTCCAGGTGGTGTTTTTGCTTTAGAGGGATGTGCTATCAAATTACTGTGCTCTAAAACCCGATGGCAATAATTCTTTTCTCTGAATGGTTAAACACTAATTCCAAACAATTAGTTTCACTTGCTGTATTTTGCTTTTGATTTTTTAGGATGTCTCATTTTGAAAATTTAAGAACATTTTGTCAAGGGACCCCTGCTTTAGAGGAGGGTAAGGGAGGTTGGGTAACTGTTAGCTTGACCGGGGGGACCTTCGGCTCCTCCGTCTTCCGTCCAAAAGCCACTCTATTTGGCACAAAGGTTACGGGTAATTTTGTGTTTCTTAAACAGATAGCAAATTCCTTTTTCTTTCTAAAGGACAACATAAAGAGGAAAACTTTGAGCTCTAGAAAGGGGAATTGTGATTAACTCAAAATACATAAAATTTAGAGGTTCCATGGAATGGCATGTGAGGACTATCAGATCATATCCTGAACTGAGTCGGTGCACATGTGCATTTTTCTATCTAGAATTTCTCTTTCGCCAGATTACCAAGGGGTGATGACCAATGAAAGCCTGGAGCCCACGTCTTCCCACATGGAAGGATAAAAGGGGAAACCACAGACGTGTCTTTCACAAAGGCAGAAGAATGAATAGTCTCTTGACACGTTTTGTTGATTCTGAGGTCTAAGATTTTTTAACACCTCAAATTGGGATGTATCTTGTAACTGATGATATATTAGAGTTGATGGGGTATGGTAAGACTTTGTGGAGTTTTTTACTTTATTTTATATTTCTGTTCTTCTGTTGTCACAAATGAGGTGTCAAAATACTGCCAACAGAGCTGTAACTACAGAGCCAAGGGACCTGGAATTTCTGGCCCTGCCACTTCTGAGCCGTGTGAGATGTAGGAAATCATGCCTTCCTCCACGTCTCTCTAAACCTGCAGAATATGGAGGCGGCATCAGCTGGGCCTTCAGAATGCCTTGAAGGCCTCCTGCGGAGGGTAGGGGGTGACAGGTGAGGGAGGTTGCAGAGGTTCCCCCATCACCTCCGTCAACCTGGGACAGTTCTGTGTTGCCTGTTTTACAAAGCAGATTTGTTTTTAAATTTTTGTTGGAAAGGAGGGAGGGTAATGGGTGGGGCCACATCTATGGTGCATCTTAGAATGGGTACAGGCAAAACTTACTAAATGCAGAATACAAATGTCCACATACAGTAACTAAGAAAATGTCATGAAGGCTACGCTGAACAGTTTGATGAGAATACTTCAGATTGTATATGAAAGTGTATATAATTGCACTAATGTACACAGCTATGATTTAACAATAAAAATAAATAAATCATAAAAAAACCACAAAAAGATTAGAAACCATCCAAGTGTCATTTATAACTGTGCGTCTAAAGTGGTGTATTTCAACCTTTTAAAAAATCTCATGGCATACGTGAACCTACAGTTAAACATCCACAGCACATTTAAATGATATTAACAGAAAAGAGCAAAAAATAGAATATACTTAGTGTGCTTTGAAATTATTTCAAAAATAATTTAATTAATCATCTTTAACTTTTTTGCAGCACACCTAAGATCCTTTTATGGGACACTGGAGGGGGAGCCTATTGAAAATCACCGGTCTAGAGACGTCTGTGAACTTGTCCCCAGGTTTTTACCCTTCTTTTAATGGTGCCGATTAACTTACTCTTTGAGAGACAGTAAGACAGGGTGATTAGACGTACTGATGTTGGGTAAGATGGACCTATCTAGGGAGTCATCTTTGCTGTGAGACATTGGTCAAGTCATTATAATAACAAGGATAATTTCAGTACCTCTCTGATGTCTCCTGAGAGACCTTTGCCTCTGGAAATGGCCATAGCACATTGGAGGGGTCCTTATGTACACAAGAAGTGCTCTTGGGCTGACAGGGGACATAAGAAATGCTGACAACTGTGACAGAGGAGGAGTGAGCGTCTGTTGTGCCCGAGTGAGGGCGCACAGGTGGCGAGATGTGTTCTCCACAATTCAGGCGCTAGCAGACCAACGAGGTAAGCAGGGGGACTCATGTCAGGGTGCTCAGAGAGAGACTGAGCAGTCCTTATGTACAGGTCTGGGGAGGCCAGCTGGAGGAAAGATGGGGGAACTGAACTTCTGGGGGGAAAAGAGAACAATTACAGGTGGGAGAGGGGGAGGGAGAAAAGTTTCTCAGCTGGGAAATGGAAAAATAACAATAATTAAAATGAGGCAACGATCAAAAAAAAAAAAAAGCAACGATCAAGCAAAATCATTGCTAACATTGCAGCTCAAGTGCTAGGTACCTAATGAAGCACTTTGCACGCACCATTTATTGTAGTCCATTTAATCTTAAACAACTCTGCAAGACAAGCTTTATTATTCCTAAACCAATGTTACGGATGAGGGACTGCAGAAAAGGAAACATCTTACCCAAGCTGACAAGCGGGGCATCTTGGGTGGGGCCAGGTTATGGGAAGATAGGAGCACTGGGCCTCCAGCCGGCTGTGGAGATAATCTTCCCTTGCAGGACAAAGTCTCTGCACTGCAGCACCACTGATGTTCAGGCTGGGTGATTCTTTGCTCTTGAGAACTGTCCTGTGCACTATGAGTGTTCAGCAATGTCCCTGGCCGCTATGCACTGGATGCCAGGAGCATCCCTTCCAGACATTTGTCTCCAGACATTTCCAAATGTCCCTGGGGGGGCAGAGTCCCCCCAGCAGGGCAGCGCTGTTGTAGGCCAGCCCACACCAGGAACTGGATTGTTTTGGGTGCAAGCCGAGCTGAAGCCAGCTGAGATTCTCTTTGCTGTGTGCAAAATTGTCTCCAGCAAACGCTCAGCTTTAAAATTGTTCATCTCAACAGCTGGGGTCTTGATTTCCCCAAGGTGACTCACACAGCTGCCGTCTGCAGGAGTCAGTCCGTCATCTGTTCTGACAAGGCCCTCCCCCAGTGTGTTTGAGGGAGGTGCGCCCCGATTCATCAAAGCATGCTGCATGCACAGTTACATCTCTGCTCTGCACTTGCCAAAGCATGATGATCGGGATACTTTGATCCAAGGCCTGGCTTGTTCTGACCAGCATCAGAAGCTCTGAGCCTTAGATGGGGTGGCGAAGTTGATTATACATTCCCTCTGCTGCAAGCCTGTACCTAGTCATCTTTCCATTTTCTGGGCCCACCTCCTCAGACAATACTTATGTAACCTTCTTAAAGCTATTGTACATGGCAACAAGGCATGTCAGCATTTGTAGGGTCTTCCCTTTAGAACTCTGGAAGAAGGGACCCCTGGAGGCCCAGCCAGAGGCATTCCTTGTCTTGTAGGGGCAACTCCCTTAGCTCTGTCCGCATCTCCATGTGGTGTCCTCCTCCTGTGCGTGTCTATTTCTGTGTTTAAATTTCCACTTTTCATAAGGACATCAGTCACTCTGTATGGGCCCACTTTAATGAACTCATCTCAACCGAAGGGGCTAAGGGTGTGTAAGCTTCAGGTAGAATTGAGCCCAGAAAAGGAATGTGGTGAGGAGCAGGGGAGAAGAGACAGGCCTGACAAGGTAATGTCAGGTCCCACGGGGCTCTGTTAGATATTAGATTACTGTATTTTATCCTGAGGTGTAAATTACAGATAATTCAACTGTGCTAGGATGTTTGCATACCATGAAAGAGTTGCTATTAACCACCATCTTTATTTGGCAAAATAATGACCCAAATGATAAGGAAAAGAAGGAACCAGCATTTCTGAGCACTTATTCTGTATGAGACCCTGACTAGGGACTTCTGCATATATTGTCTTGCTACAGCCATCAAAACCAGGGAAGCAGGTAAGATGAGTTCTGTTACTGATTATTGATGAAGATGTGGAAGCACTGTGAGATGGACAATTTGCTGAAGGTCAGATGATACTTCAATGTCTCATAGACCTTGTCAATAAATGGCCTTATGTCGTGCAAACTTACTGAACTTAATTATTGATTCAAATAGCTTTTGTTGACTTTTGTCAAAAATTTTCTTTACCTATTGCAATAGCCATGTGGGTTTTTGTCTTTATTCTGCTATTATTGTAAATTATATTGATTGATTTTTATATATTGAACCAACCTGGTATTTCTTGAGATAAGTCATAAGATATGACTCTTTTTATATGTTGTTGAATTTACTTTGCTACTATTTCTTAAATATATTTCATCTATATTTCTAAGGAAAATTGGCCCATAGTTTTATATATTCTTTTGATATCTTTGGTTTTGGTATAAGGGTAAGAATCATTTCATGGAATAAGTTTGGAAATGATTTTCTTATTTCTATTTTTGAAAGAGTTTGTGAAAAATTGAAGATTGGTATTAACTCATTTTTATACCTTTGTAGAATTCATCCATGAAGATATCTGGGCCTGGGATTTTATTTTTGTAGGACATTTAAAAATAATGAATTTGATCCCTTCATTTGTTATAGTCTGTTAAGATATTCCATTTTTTAGGCAGTTTCAGTAATTTGTGCCTTGCTTGGATTTTTCCCATTTCATCTTGGTCATTGAATTAGTTGGCTTAATTGTTGATAGTATCCTGCTATGACTTATTTTTTATTTCTGTAGGATAGGTAGTGATGTCCCATCTTTTGCTCCTAATATTAGTAATTTGAGTCTTCTTTCTCTCTCTACCTCTCTTGGTCTCTCTCTTTCTCTGTCAACCTTACTGAAGGTTTGTAAATTTCATTGTCTTTTTCAGAAATAACTTAGGTTTTGTTGATTTTCTCTATTGTTTTCTAGTCTCTATTTTATTTATTTACTTTCTGGTCTTTATTATTTCCTTTTCTGGTTCGACTTAATTTCAGTTTGCTTTTTTTTTTTTTATTTCTGAAGAGGAAGAGTTAGGTTACTTACTTATTTGAAATATTTTTTCTTTTTAAAATATTGACAACTCCAGTGTACATTTTTCTCTAAGCACTGCTTTAGCTGCATTCCATAAGTTTAGATATATGTTGTATTTTTGCTTACATTAACTTCAAAGTATTTTCTTTTCTTTTTTTTTTCTGACACTCAAGAGGTTCCCTGGCCAAGGCTGGCTTTCACCCTGAGCTTCAATAGTGTGTAGCTTCAAAGTATTTTCTAACACATCCATTCCCTGTGATTTCTTCTCAGATGAATTGGTTATGTATGACTGTGTTGTTTACTTTCCTTATATAATTGAACCTCAGTAAGTTGGCCACTCAAGGGGATGTAATAGACTGGCCAACATATGGAGATGGTCAACACAAGGAACTAGGCCTACTGTACTACTTACTTTCCTGTACAACTTTTCTTAGAGAATATCATATAAAATCACACATACCCAAAACACAGAAAATCATACATACAGTATCATACAAAATCAATACATTTACTGTTTTTTCATGGTTTAATCAATCTTTCTGAAAGAAGAGTCAACCTTGGGCTGTTTCTTATTCTCACTCCAAACCTAAGTGGAGAAAGCACTCTCAAGGCTGACTGCACCACTCAGCAGGCCTGGGCATTTTTCCACAGCAAATGACTTCCACTGCACAGTCAGATGCCTGACATCCTCTTCTTTGGGAGTCTCTGCATTTCTATATCATCCGTACTTGCTCTTCCACTTTCTCAGCTGCTTCATGCACTTTTATGCTTGTCTGTAGTTTTGTCAACAACATTTGGAAAATTGCTGCTGGGTCAGGTTCACCATAGGTTGTCACCTCATCCTCCATTGAAATAAAACATTCATAATCCATCTCTTCAAATTCTGCCCCAGGAGATGGACTGTGTGATGGGGCCAAAACATCGTGTTCTTCGGTTGTGACAAATCCATTTTTCTTGGAGGTTCTACTGTATTTGTGAACCTCTCAGGTTTCCTTCTAATTTCATTTCATGGCAGTCAGGGAGCATGATTTGTATGATTTCAATCTTTTACAATTTATCTTTATGGATTAACATGTGGTTTATCCTGGAGATATTTCATTGTGCATTTGAGAAGATTACACATTCTGCAATTGTTGGGTGGATCATTCTATAGCTGTTTATTAAAAAAGAACTTTAGACAAATTAAACTTAGCAGGGCTTATTTGAACAGAATTGGGCAACACTCAGAACCAGAAGAGGTTCAGAGAGCTCAGTCCAACGGTGTGAGCAGTGAGATTTTATAGGCCAAACGTGCAAGAAAAGTAGAAAAATCATTTGATTGGCTAAAGCTGGACATTTGCCTAATTTGAACATGGTGTGATCGTGAACTGCCTGTGATTGGGTCAAGTGTAGCTGTTTGTGATTGGCCCAAATCTGGTTATGAAGTTCCATTCCAGTTTGTTTAAGTATGGAGTCAGGTTGTGGTTTGTTACATGGGACTCCAGGTAGGGTGATGGCCTCAGACCAATGACTTCCTGCTTATTAAATTTAGCAGGTGTGGAAAGAGTTTTTTCATCTTCTGTTTTCTCTTTGATCTTCTGCTTACTTGTTCTGTCCATTACTCAATGTGGGTTATTAAAGTTGTTACCTGTTATTTTTGAATTGTCTAATTTTCTTTTTAATTTTCTAATATTTTTCTTCATATACTTTTTGTCACTGAACATTCTCTTATTGTTTTGTAAGGTTCATATATGATTACTACCATTATGTCTTCCTGACGGCTTATCCTTAGTATTGTTATAAAACTTCCTTCTTTGTCTTGAACAATAATTTCTTTGTTAAGGTCTGTTGAGTCTGGTCCAACTTTCCTCTGGTTACTGATTGCAAGGTCTCCCTTGTTTTCCCCATTTTTAAACATTTAACCTGTCTGCCTTTAAGGAATGTACAACTATTTTTTTTTTTTTCTTCTTTTTCTTCTTGTTTCAGGTTTGGTAAATTTCTTGCATCAGATTTGGGCTCTTGATAAATTTCTCTATTTCATCCAAGTTGTCAAATTTTTTGTCATTTGTTGTTGCTAACATTCTCTTATTGTCTGCTTAATGTCAAGAGAACATTCAGGGACATCTTGTTTTGTTTTTGATATTAGTGATTTTTATCTTTTTTCTTGTTTAGTCTAACTAGAGCTTTGGCATTTGTATTGATCTTTTTAAACAAGAAGCTTACAGTTTTACTGATTTTTCTCTATTGTTTGTTTCATTGATCTACACTTTTTATTACTTCCTTCCTTGAACTTTGGATTTTAATTCTTATTTTTTTAGCTTTTTCAGGTGGAAGCTATGATAACTGATTCTGGACATTCAAAAAAATTGTCACTATAAGCATTTAGTCCTAACACAATTTCTTTTAAGAGCTATTTTCTTTGCATCTCCTAAATTTTGACATGATATATTTCAATTGTTTTAAAATATTTTCTAATTTCCTTTGTCTATTTTTCTTTGAAAAATGAGCTCTTTTGAGGTGTGTTGTATTTCCAGATATTTGGGATTTTTCTGATATCCTTCTGTAGTTGAAATTCAGTTTCAATCTGTTGTAGTCAGAGAAAGTGAATTGTATGATTTCTATCCTTCGAAATGTACTGAAGCTTGTTTTATGGCCCAGCACATGGTAAATCATATTTTGTTGTTTTTTGGCTACTTGTATGATAAATCTCAATTTGATCAAGTTGGAGGTAAGTGTTTAAGTCTTCTATGAGCCTATTCTGTCTAATTTATCAACTAGAAGAGGAGGGTTGAAACCTCCAACTATAATTGGGAATTTGTTCACTTCTCCTTTGAGTTTTATCAGTTTTTGCTTCATGTATTTTGAAGCTCCATTTCCACAGGCCTGTTTGGTTAGGATTGTTAGATCTTGATAAATTGAACATTTTATTTTTATGAAATATCACTCTTTATCACAGGGACTGGAGGACTGATAATAGACTTTGTCCTAAAGTCTACTTTATCTTATATTAACATAGCTATTCCTTTGTATAACATTTTATATTTTTTTCCTTTTATAATATAAGAACCTTACAATAGCCTACTTTTGTCTACCTCCAGATTTTGTACCGTTGTTACAATTTACTTCTACATGTTATAAACTCTATAATATAATGCTCTTATGTTCTACAAAAATCTTTTAAATAATTAAAACACAAAGAACAACTTTTTTCTTTTTATAAATAGCTATTATTTAAACTGTTCTCAATTTTTTTAGCACATCCAAGTTGCCATGTAATATCATTTTCTTTTTGTCCAAAGAACTTTCATTAACATTTCTTACAGTGGTTATCTCCTTACAGTATATTTTTTTAGTTCTGCTTATCTGAAAACATTTTAAATTACTCTTTATTTGTGAAAGACATTTTCAGTGTATAGAAAATAACATTTTTTTTCCTGTTGGCAACTTAAACATGCTTTATTGTCTTTTGTGATGTATTGTTGTGATATAAAATCAGTTGTCATTCTGAACTTTGTTTTTCTAAGTATAATGTGCCATTTTTACCTATGTTTTTAAAAAGGATTTCTCTCTTTATCACAGATTTGTAGAAATTTGTTTATGATGTGCTATGATGTGGTTTTCTTTCTTTTCTTTCTTTTTTTGTTGTGCTTTTGGGATTTTTGACTGTGCATTTTTTGTGTGTATTGTTGTTGCTTTTGTTTCTGACAGAGTCTCACACTGTCATGCTGGGTAGAGTGACATGGCATCAGCCCACTTCACAACAACCTCAAACTCTTGGGCTCAATTGATCCTCTTGCCTCAGCCTCCAAAATAGATGGGACTACAGGTGCCTGCCACAACATAGAGCTAATTTTTCTATTTTTGGTAAAGATGGGGGTCTTGCTCTTGCTCAGGCTGGTCTTGAACTCCTGAGCTCAGGCAGTCCTCCCACCTCGCCTCTCAGAGTGTTAAGATTACAGGCATGAGCCACTGAGCCCAGCATTGACTGTGCATGTTTGTGGTTTTATCTTAAAATTTGAGCGATGATTTCTTTAAATATTCTTCTCTGCCCTCTTTCCTTCTCAGACACCAGTTGAATCTACATTAGACTTCTTGGTATTTTCCCTCATTCTACAGAGCCTGGTTACTTTTTTCTTTCTCTTTTCTCTTTGTGTTTAGATTTGATTAATTCTTATTGCCATGTTTTCAGATTACACAGACTTCTTTTCCATGATGTCTAATCTGTTGTTAATCTCATGAACTAGCATTTTTGTTTCAGATATTGTATTTTTCAGCTCTAGGAGGACTCTTAAGTTCTTTTTTATTTTTTAAAATTCTCTTCTTTATCATTTTCATGTTTTCTTGCACATCTTTGAACATATTTGTATTATCCACTTTAAAGTGTTTGTCTGCTAATCATTCTTTCATTCCTGGATCTATTTTTATTGCAATATTGTAAAGGCAAGAGGTTCCTGCCTGTACATAGACATATGCTCACAATGTGCAGAATAATTCTCTGTATCTGTTGGTAATATATTCGACTTCAAGTAACAGGATGATAGTAAACTAAGAAAATTCATCTCATAAAAGTGTCTGGAGTTTAGCAATTGCGGGGTCTGGTATAACAGCTCAATAATGCAAAGATTATTATAATTCATTTTTGCTGTTCTCTTCATCTTGGTAACCTCCTTGTTTCAAGAAAACTGCAGATCTGCAGACATCAGACATCACAGTTGTATTTCAAGCAGGAAAATCATCATGCCTCAAGTCTATTTTTTTCCTCCTGGGAGCAATGGTTGAATGGAAATTCAACCCAGTGGCTTTCTATGTTATGGGCCAGATCTGGGTCACATGACTTTCTCTGGACTAGCCAATCCTCAAGTTGAACAAAATTATCATAACTGGGTTAGAACAATAATAAATCTTCTCCTAGAACTTCTGAACGAATTGGGGCTCCAATAGCAGGGAGCTGGACAGTGGGGTAGGGACAGTGTTATCTGTTTTCTGTACTGGCCACTGTCAGTGAAGCTGGCATTTGGTCCTCATCTTACAGGGAAGTATCAGAAGAGAGGAGGGTCAAGAGCAATGTGCACAATCTCTAGTGCTATCTAGATTTCAAACAAGAAGAGCCTTAGAAGCAAATTGTAAGACACATGTGAACTTTAGTTTCTGTGTATTTTGAACACATAGAGGCAATTTAATTTGTTGTTTTACAGCAGCAGAAGTGTCTTGCAGCACAAAGAAGAATAATATGTATGAAGTGTGAAGAATAATAATAAGCGGTAAAGAGTGAGAACCCAAGTCACTGCTTGACTTGGACTTTTATTTTATTTCTTAAAAATGTTTACTGTTAGCTTTGTGACCTCGAACAACTCACTTAACCTTGTTAAGCCTTGATTTCTTCATCAAAAGCTAGGAATAATAATACAACTATTATGGGGTATAAACAATCATCTGTATTGTTATTTCTGGTTTAATATTGAATTATTATTTCTTTTTTATTATTATTTCTAGTTTATTCAATAAAAACTAAGAATAATAATATAGCTTTGTGTCTGGCTAAAAATACATGCATAGCAATACTCAAAGATTTGGGTGTCAAGACCACTCAAACTCTTCAAAATTCACAATGGTTCCATAGAGATTTTGCTACATTTGTTGTAGCTATTGATATTTACCATATTAAAAGTAAAACTGAGCATTTAAAAAGTATTCATTAATTCATTAAAAATAATAAAAATACATTGTATGTCAAAAACAACTCAGAGTTGTTTTAGTTATGAAACAGCCACAGCTTTAGCAATCCATATTGTCCTCGAAGTTTATCTCTCTCCCACTGATGTCAAGAGGGCTTGGTGATGCAGTAGACCAGGGAAGTGGACACTGCCATGGGTATCTGTCTCCTACTGATGTTGAGAATCCTTGGTGATGCAGTAGACCAGGGGAGAGAACACTGCCATGGGTATCTGTCTCCCACTGATGTCGAGAAGCCTTGGTGATGCAGTAGACCAGGGGACTGGACACTGCCATGGGTATCTGTCTCCTACTGATGTCGAGAAGCCTTGGTGATGCAGTAGACCAGGGGCTGGACACTGCCATGGGAGCTAGTTTGAATCTTTCCTCTAATCACTCAGGAGCTCTGCAATCACATGAACATTATTGGACATCCCAAGTTTAAGTAAAATGAGGATAATAAAAATACCTTCTCATGGGGTTTTAAAGAAAAAATAATGTATTTTCCAAAATGTGTTGTTTTACATTTTTGGAAACTTCTTCTGCTTTAGCAGAATGTGGCAGGAGTTTCCTGTCTGGTTCTGTGTTTGGTTCGATTCGGTGTCATACAGCATATGGGCTCTTGACAACTGCACTGTGTACTATGAAAATGAGAGGGAAGAAAGGCAAATAATGGTTTAATATCACGATGAAAACTTTTTTTCATTAAATCATAGTTGTGTACATCAATGCAATCATGGGGTACAATGTGCTGGTTTTATATATAATTTGAAACATTTTCATCAAACTGATTAACATAGTCTTCATGGCATTTTTTTAGTTATTGTGTTAAGACATATATATTCTACATTTTGTAAATTTCATATGTACCCGTGTAAGATGCACCATAGGTGTGGTCCCACTGATTAGAATGAAAACAGTTTTGATCTCACCTACTCTCATGGAACATCTCTGGGAGTTCCTCGACCAGATTTTGAGAACTGTTGAGGGTGTAGGTTTTGGTGGAGGGAGGGTAATGGGTGGAGCCACATCTATGATGCATCTTAGAATGGGTACAGGCGAAACTTACTAAATGCAGAATACAAATGCCTACATACAGTAACTAATAAAATGCCATGAAGGTGACATTGAACAGTTTGATGAGAATACTTCAGATTGTATATGAAAGCAGCACATTGTACCCCTTGATTGCACTAATGTGCACAGCTATGATTTAACAATAAAAATAAATAAATAAATAAATAAATAAATAAATAAATAAATAAATAGAAAAGAAAATAGGCTCTTCCCCTGCTCACTGGATACACACAGGCAAGGTATTAAATGTCTCAGTTCCTGCACCTGTAAATGGAGCTAATGATCCTACCTGTCTCGTGGGGCTGCTCAGAAGATTCTATAAATTCTCTTAGGAGAGTGTGGGATTTAGTGAATGATCAAAGTCAGTTACTATTACAGCTCAGGAAATATACTACACAACATTTTTTTCTCCCTGTTTCCTTTGGAATGGAAGGAAACTTTGGAACATTTTATCTGAGAAGTAGAGACATCTTTCTGGAGTTATTGATGGGGCCAATGTGTGGCAATTAATAATGAGCTCATATCATCCCCGTCATATTATCAATGATTTTTTTCAGCCATGATCTCACTTATTTCTTGTAACAAACTGATGGGGTGAGGGATATTTATTATCCCCATTTAATACACCCAGTAACTGAGAATCAGAGCTTCTATAACTTGCCTGAAGTCAGAGTTTCTGCAGGGAATCTTTACCTTCTGGCTCCACATCCTCTGCCTTTGAAGTCTCCCCCCAGCCTCTCCTTTCTTATTTTTGCATATTAATATGCGTGTGGTGCACCTGCTCGCTGGGAGGCGGCTTTGCCTGCATCAGCTTTTGAAGTTGGTGCTTGAAACTTGTTTTTATTAAGGATGGAAAATTCACTGAATAGACAGATGGACTTGGAAGCCTTTATATCACTTTGGAGATGAAAAGTGCTGGGTAAGTGTTATTATCCATGTGCTGGTAATTTGATTAAAAAATAAAAAGCAATAAGTATGCAAAAGTGACCCTAAGCAAAGGAGATCGGAGCAGGACGCAGTGGCTATCAGCTTGGAGCCAGAAGAGCTCAGGCTTACTCAAATTTCAATTCAGGAAGTTCTTATGGGCTGAGGAGAAAAACGTCTGTCTGAGACACTAATAAATTCTACAGCTGACCTCAGTGGAGCGGGAGACTGGCAAAGATGTGTAAATTCAGTATCATTAGCAGAGAAGTGAGGATGGACCCCCAGTGACTTCTGGGAGACCTTTGCAGGCAGGAAATGGGGAGCAGGGGGAAGGTAAAAATGTTAATAGTGGACATTAAAGGATCCTTAAAAAGGCAGATGCTTGGCACTAGTAATAGGTATAGAAGTGGTAATGCTGATAATGACACAGCCGAACGTGGGCAGAGCATGTCCTTTGCTCAGCCTCAGACCAGAAACTTCATCTTCTTTTTCATTTAATCTTCACAAAATCTCCAGGAAGGAGGTACTTTTATTATTCTCATTTTCCAGGTCCAGAAACTTAAACTCAGGATGTCAAATAAGGCTCATGTAGTCACAGGGCTAGCAGGTGGCAGAGGGAAGAGTCAACCAGCTCTGACAGCTTTGTCCAAACCACCTGATCTATTGCATCACCAAGATGTTTTTCTCTTAGTGGGAGATAAAATAAATCTTTAGAACAGTATGTGTTGCTGGAGATATGTCCACTTGCTAACTAAAACAACTCTGAGATCTCTCAGGAGAGCTTTAATCTTCTTGGTATTTGCCTGTTAGGGTAGTAAACGTGAGTGCATTCCTGTGACTTCTGACACCTGCTGTGGCTCATTATTGCTTTTGCAATGACAGTCTAACCTGCAAGTAAATTGAAGTCCAATATTCTGTCTGGAATGTCTGGAAGTAAACAAAGGGGAAATGGCTCTTGGAGGCCTCACTTTGTCCAAGGTCATTAATAAGAACCCATTTGGTGCAAAGCATACAGGTAACCTGGGGCAAATCCCACTTGGACCTCACCTTCCTCCCTCAGGGAGCTCACAGTCTGCTGTGGGAGATAATTTTCTTTATAAATAATAACTCAGATAGTGGTGGGACTCTTAAGAAAGAGGCCAAGTTAAGTAGGACAGAGATTCAGAGGCAGGGCAGATGGAGAGAGCACTGAGAGATGGTGGTCTGTGAGGTCAGCTGGTGAGGTCTGGGCAGGGTGGGTGGAGGAAGAGGCTAGCAGGGGGCTGCAGCCTCATGCCACAGGCCATCCTGTCCACTGTCTGCCTTTGCATTGAGTCTGTGATTGTCGTCTACCATGCCTTAAATCACTAAGTGAGACTGCGTGCATCATCAGCTCCCCATGATAACTCTACAGCTCTTACAGATTAGGAAACCAAGCCTACAGGACACAGTTCAGAACCTCAGTCCAAGACCACATGGTGCTGTGTTCATGGCAGGTCCACAATTTAGACTTTCCTGCTGTCAGCCTATATTCAGCTCTTTCTCCCCTGCAGCAGGGCAAACTTCCATGGTGGTCTCTCTTCCTCAGGGCTCTGCCCTGACTGAGGGAGCTCCGAATTCTCCCACCACAGTGCACCCTGCAGGCTTATTCTTCCTTCATTCTCTTGCCTCAACCCAGGTTCAGGGGAGACAGGTGAGTTCTGGCTGTTACCACAGCATCAGATCATCGGAGCACAGCTTTCTCCACGCTGCCTCTGTGAACCTGTGTCACCCTTCAAACAGAAGTCGACTGGGTTCCAGCCCCTCTCCTTTTTCCTCTCTATCTGTGAGCCCCCTACCCTGTCCCCTGGTTCACTGGCTTCCACTTGGGCCTTCGGGGTTTGTGCAGATCGAGGCCAGATGAGCAGCAGGGGTCCAGCACATCGTCGGCTGAGGTTGGAGACCCCACAGCTCTTGCAGCCTTCTTGTGGCACTGAGCACTTTCATTGCACCTTGCATAGAAGCATTCATTAATCTGATCTCACAAAGTGTTCAGTGGGGATTTCTAACACCAAAGCCAGGCCAGTTAAAGGAGGGATTTTTAGTTGAGAGAAGGAATGACTTTGGCTCTGTTGAGTTCATACCTGATAGGTACATAATACCTCTTCAAGCAGATTTTGGAGATGGCTCAGGTGAGCTCTGGAAAAGAATGAGGGGTTAGTAATAGATGCACAGGGCATGAGAATCTGTCCCAGGGGGTTTGCAGAGGGGTCCTTAGCTGGAGAGGGAAATGCCTTCTCTAAGCAGACCGAAAGGGACCATTTAGGTGAGCCGTCCACCTTTAGAGATGTTCTGCACTCAGGTTGATGTCCTGTGCCATTTAGCTTAGACTAATGGAGATCTGAGGCTGGAACTGGGATGGATACCCTAATGAAACTAGAGTCGTGTGTGAGTAGATTTTGGGGAAGCAAATCT
>CAUYPK010095726.1:0-19884 GCA_963574355.1 Loris lydekkerianus | reverse complement strand
AGTAGGGCTGAGTACATTGGGTACTTTTTCTTCCATTCTTGAGATACTTTACTAAGAAGAATATGTTCCAGCTCCATCCATGTAAACATGAAAGAGGTAAAGTCTCCATCTTTCTTTAAGGCTGCATAATATTCCATGGTGCACATGTACCACAATTTATTAATCCGTTCATGGATCGATGGGCACTTGGGCTTTTTCCATGACTTAGCAATTATAAATAGGGCTGCAATAAACATTCATCGTCTTTGCATTGTCTGGTAGGATCCCCTGAGATTTTGCAGCTTCACACAGAGTCCTGTAGCAACTGACTTTCTAAATATCTGGCTACTAGACTTGGGCCTGGGTTTGCAGAGCTTCTCTGGAGGAGGCAGGCAGTGCAGCGGCATCAGCAGAACCTGGCTCCATCCCTGGCTCTAGCCCTTACAAACTATGGGACCTTGGGCAGCAAGCTTACCGCCCAAGCCCTGGGTTGCTTGTGGATAAGACATTTTAGATGACAAGAAACACATGATGAGAAAATGGTCAGAAAGCCCCTGGAGTGCGTGGTGAGCCTCACAGCAGAAGCTGCTATGATTCTACATAGAACACAGGGTATGAGTGTGCTAGAGGACCAGCTCCATCGGGGTCGGCCCCCGCACGGCCTCAGAGTCCGAGCATTGCTGGTGATGAGACACACTCACAGGTCTGCTTGTGCCAACCCACCACCTGTCCCACGTGCCCTTTATTTAGCAAACCAGGACATTCACCATGCACCAGATACTGTTCTAAGCACCTTACAAATGTCACCCCTTCAATCTTAACTAAAACAATGTTAGAAGTGCTGTGACTATTCCTGGCATACAGAAGGGGAAACTGGCACAGAGAGGTCAAAGAATGTGCCCAAGGCCACACAGCTAATACAGGTGTAGGAAGTCTTTTTTCTTTCTTTTCCCCCACTATCCACGCCTGTTACAGCCCCGCCCTTACAGGGTTGGCAAAGTCCTGTGGATTGAAACATGCGTAACTGAACGGATTCATGAGCAGCCATCTCCGCACGTTTAGGATGCCCAGGAAAATGCACAGACCCTGCAGGTGAACCTCAGGGCAGCATTCCAAGCCCTGCAAAGGACCCTGCTGGGAGTGGGGTGGGGGTGGGGTGTGGGTGGAGAGAGGCAACCAGAGTCCGGCTCGTCCTGCTCTCTGCTTCCCCCAGTACCGAGGCTGAGGAGCTGACTTAGGGGGTCCACGTGAACACCCACCAACCACGCAATGCCTAACTAATCAATGTCTTTGCCTGTGGGGGCCCTGTGGCAGGTCTGCTGTGTGAGAGGCCGAGGACTCCACAGACTGTCTCCCTTGGCCCAGGCATCTGCCTGGAAGTTGCCAAGCAACATGGCCTTGGACAAGTCACTTTATCTCCCCATGCCTCTGCTTCTTCATGGTAAAGTGGGATAAAAGTAAGCTGTCTGCTCTGGGCAAGGAAAGAAACATGTGCAACAGGTGGGATAATGCCCCCCAAGATGCCCATGCCTCAGTCCCCAGAACCTGTGAACACATCACCTTACACAGCAAAGAGGCCTTTGCAGAGGTTATTAAAGACCTTGAGATGGGGATTACCCTGAGCAATGAGGGTGGGCCAATCTAATCACACTCCAAAGGGCAGAGAAGAACAGAGGAAGAGTCAGAGACATGGACATGGACCACGTGGGACGGGGCATGATCCCAGCAGTGCAGGCAGCCTCTAGGAGCAGGAAAGGCCAGGAAACGGATTCTCCCCAGCGCCCCCAGAAGGTAACGTGGCCCCTCTGACTCCGTGAGATGCATGTGGAACTTCTGACCTGAACTACGAAGACAACCAAAGTGCATTGTCTCAAGCCACTAAGTTCGTGGCCATCTGTCATGCCAGCCATGGGAAACCAACCTGGGAAGGACGGGAGAAGGTCGCCCACCAGCTCCCCCATGGAGACACAGCCCGAGAAGCCCTGCTGGTCCTCCTGCAGGGAGCGGCTCTGATTCGCCTTCCTGCTCACACAGCACCTCAGTCGGGACTGATTTCCTTGCCATTCTCCCTACAAGACTGTCAACTTCCTGAAGAAAAAAACTGTACCCTATTTCATCTTTGTCTCTCCTACCCGCAGCATGACAGCCCCCTAAACTCTGAACACATTCACCTAACAGAAGAATTCACTGGTCCCGGCATCCTCCCAGACGTCCACTCACCCCCGCCTCTGTGCCTGCCATGCCCAGGCTGTTCTCCAAACGGCACCTCCCAAGGAGCTGTGGGGAGTCATCTGTGGACCGAGCACCCATCAGTTCCCCCATCACATACTGGCATATGTGTTTTTAATGAGGGTGTTAATGCAGAATTTCTCCAACAACTTGAATTATCTGCAGCTCCACCGAAAGCCATTTGCTTTGCCTTAATGCCAAATGAACTTTTAAAGATTGAATCTATTATTCTAAGAAGAAATTGACAGTCTCTCATATCTCATCTACTCCCTGAAAAATAACATAGACTTTAGTAACATCATCCAAGACGAATCCTTTACTGAAGCCCTTATGACTGCGACGTTCCATTTGGGCAGGTAGCTTGCTGGTCAACTCCCTCAGACCTTTAGAGAGCCAGCTTTCCTGACTCCAAAAGCTTGCTTGGCTTTTTGCCCATTCTGCAAAACATATTCAGTCAAAAGCAGAGTGAGAATAACTTCCCAAGTCACCTTGAAAGTTTTTCTACCCACTTTTGGGATTTAGATTTTTTTGAATTTGTGCCTAGGCCTAGTGAAGTGAAGAAGAAAATAAAAGGGAAACTCTTCCAATTAATATCTGTTCGTTTAATATTCATTTGGGCCATGAGCATCTCAGTATGTCAGATACTATTTCAGGAACTAAAGCAGTAAGCAAAAGCAGACCTAGGCCTGGTCCATGGACCTCCACGCCAGGGCAGAGAGACAGGTAATACTGCAATACACGAAAAAGTCATTCTAATTAATGATGTAAGGGAAGAAAATTAAAGCAGAGTAATGCACTAGAGAGTGACTAATATTTAGAAGTTAATGAATTAGGCTGGGCATAGTGGCTCATACCTGTAATCCAGCACTCTGGGAGGCTGAGGCAGGTGGATTGCCTGAGCTCTGGGGTTCAAGACCAGCCTGAGCAAGAGCAAGAGCAAGATCTCATCTCTAAAAATAGCTGGGCATTGTGGCTGGCACCTGTAGTTCCAGCCACTTGGGAGGCTGAAGCAAGAGAATCGCTTGAGCCCAAGAGTTGGAGGGTGCTGTGAGCTGTGATGCTACAGCACTCTACCAAGGGTGACAAAATGAGACTCTGTCTCAAAATAAATAAATAAATAAATAAATAAATAATAAAATGTTAATGACTAACTTTAATGTGTGTCTATTGCAGCTGGACTCAGCTATAAAGGAATAAACTTCATCGAGTGGTGAACTGATATTCAGCCTAATAATTTTACCATGGTTTGGACTTGAAGTGGTAGGTGAAGGTACAGATCCCTCCTGGGAGTGCTCTCAGTACTGAAAGTCTATAATTTTACACACACACACACACACACACACACACACACACATATAGCATATTCAGGAAACAAATACATGGTAGGACAAACCATACCGTATGCTAATTTTACCAATTACGAAAGGTTCAAATTTGACAAATGAGACAAAGTTAAACTATGTTTAATATGTCCTTGAATAATGTCCGTGCCTGTGGACTTTGGAGTGAATCATTTAATGGGTCCAATCATTTAATGCAACAAGACACGCAAAATTCAATCAACCTAAAGATGTCTCTGCACGCCTTACCAATCCTAGCAGACAGTGAGTCAGCTCTGAAGTGACCTAATCAGAGAGAAGATTCTGATGTGGTTGATTTTTCTGGGCTAATTTAGAATCAAGACTCTGTAGACATTTTGCCCTCAGGATATCAAAGACTATCCCTGAACTATTAGGCCCGGCAGGGGTTAAGGAAAGCTGGGCTTGTAACGAGATCATCAGCGGCCTCTGCTGGGTGGTGACTGTCCTGCATCTTGACTTAATCCTTTCTTGAAAATTGGAAGAAGTGCTCAGATCTGTTCTGGGTAGCAGCCGGAGTGGGCGTAAGAGAAGTGGTATGTCTTAGTCAGGCAAATGCAGAGAAGGAATCAAAGTACAGTCATGGTTCAGCAGGGCAATTAAAAGTCAAAGGGTAGCACAAACTAGAAATGGAGCCATGGCCCCAAGACTGCGTACAAGCTGTCAAGATTTCTGAGCAACAGAGGACACTGTCAGATCCACCTGCGACCACAGGAAGCAAGACCACCAATCAGTTAAGAAACAGCTGGTGCACTTGGGCAAGCTGGTCATCACTGGCAAGGCTCTCTAAGGTGGGACCTTTCATCCTTTCTCGTTTGCAAGCAAAGTTTTGGGAGAGGGTAAGAGAAGAACACGGCTCTACTGACACAGGCTTCAAGCGGAACAGGTCCACTGCCCTAGGAAGTCAGCCCCAGGACTGACAGGGAAGGATATTCTCTGGCCTGGGATGAGGGTGGACAGCAGAACCGGGCAATGGATGAACCTCTACAAAGGGAGACCCATTCACGGTCCCTGCTCCCAGCATGGATGAGACCCGGGGCTGCCTCGCGCTCTCTTTCTGCATGACTTAACTCCAGAAAGACTCTCCCACTCCTCAAGCCTGAGCTTTCCCTCACCAAACTTAACACTTGCATGCCAGTGTTCTTAGGATTGCTGTTGTTCTGAGCAGATATGTTTTGCCTTACACAAGTTCTGCGTAATTACGGGGCCTAAGAAGACAGGAAGGCAGTTGCTTCGGCTGCAGAAAAAGCATTTAGTTTAAGAAGGTGTGATGTGTGTAGGCTGAAGAACAGCCTCCATGTCCAAATCCTAATTCCCACATCTTTACGTAGCAAAAGGGATTTAGCAGGCATGATTAAATTAAGGTTCTTGAGATGGGAGGATTATCTTCAAGCATCTGGATGGGCTCCATGTGATCACAAGGGGTTTCTAAGAGGAGGAGGGTCAGAATCAGGGACGGAGCGTGACTGTGATGACAGAAGCAGCGGTCAGAGTGGCCTAACTGCTCTCTCTGAAGACAGAGGGGGCCACGAGCCAAGCCTGTAGGTGGACTCTCAAAGCTGGGAAAGGCCAGGGAAGAATTCTGTCCTGGAACTCCAGGAGGAACTAGACCCACTGACAGATTTAGTCACATGAAACTGATTTTGAACTTCTGACCCCTAGAACTGTAAGATGATAACTTTGTGGTGTTTTGGGTCCCTACATTTGTCATCATTTGCTGCAGCAGCAACAGGGAACTAATATAGCATGTCTTTACTTAACGTTGTTGATAGATTCTTGGAAACTGCAACTTTAGATGAACTGATGTACTGTATGCCAAGGGAACTCTTGTTTATATCAATTCACCTACGGTAAAATTCATTTTATTATAAAGTATATCATTTTGCTTAAAGTTTCAGTTTTCAAGCAGCTATGGATGATGTTAAGGATTTACCGTGCACAGGACACGTCACCATCCCAATCTCTGCGTCTAGCCCTGTGTTAGAACAGCTTTCCCTTAGAGCAAGACAGCAGACAGGCCAAGTTCCCTGAGGCATAAGTCATGGATGGGCTGGTTAGGGTAATGTTTTTTGAAAATGAATTTTTTTTTTTTTTTTGCTGGAGCTGGGTTTGAACCACCACCTCTGACATATGGGGCCGGCGTCTTACTCCTTTGAGTCACAGGCATGGCCCTGAAAATGAGAATATTTTACAATGATAATGCACTGTTCATACAGTGAACAATACATTGGTCAGGCAGAATTTTGTTTTATGACACTTTAAGGTATTCTGGATGGGTCCCAAGACTTATATGAGTCCACAAGCTCATTAGATTAAGTCAGTGTATAGTTTTCTCTTTATTTCAAAAGAATTATTGTACTCCTTGTTATGAACAAGTGTAGAATTTCTAAGTCTTCTATTCCATGTGTATGACTTCAGTTCCACTTTTCTTTAACAGAAAAATGAAGGACAGATTTGTTCTGGGCCCTAGATAAACCTACGTTATAGGTGTTTAAAATTAAAATCCAGCAGTCCTTGATGTGAACAGTTTTCTATCTGATTTAAACAGAAATCGATGCAAATGTAAGCATAACAATCAGTAATAGCAGTTTTTCTGGTGGAATTCCCAAGTGCTGGGAGTGATGGAAACTCCTATTCTGTTTTTCTACAATAAAGGTCAAAACAAGTCCTAGCAAGGTTCCTCTTAACAAGAGAAACCAGAGAATGTCTCCCAAGTGGAGCCTGTCACGTGGCCTCTTCAATAGGCTCGAACAGTGGTTCTCACACTTCTTCACACATCAGCGTCACCTGAGGGCTGGTTGAACCCAGACTGCGGGGTCTCAGCCCTGGAGCTGCACATGGGCCATCTAGGGTGAGCCTCAGAACGTGGATTTCTGCCTTGCTCTCACCACAGCATACAGGCTGGTTCCTCGCACACCTGAGAAGGGCCATGAGTCTGTCTCACCTGGCTGAACTGTGCTGATGAGTTAGTGAATGGAGACTGCAGATGCTCTTCTGTCTTCTTGATTGTGAGCGAGGGGTTCTCCATACTGAATCACCTAGAAAGCTACTGAACCCCTCCAGGCCCAGTTCTTACTTTGGATCGACAGAATCAGAACAGAAGGAGGGGACCCAGGCAGTCCTTCCCAGATGAGCTGAAGTGCAGCCCCAATGGAATACTGTTCTGCAAGCATGAGGGTGACAAAACAGGGCCAGCTGCTGAAGGGGACAATCCACAGAGTGCTATGCAGGCCCAGACACAGGGTTTTGTTGCTCAGTGCTGGCCCCAGATCCTGCACAGTGGCAGGTAACAGGCCCAAGACACGCCTGATGAATGGGTAGACACTAGTCAGTGGGAAGCTGTGCAGGGCAGGAGCCTGCTCTCAGGAGGCCTGGATGGACACACAGGCAGAACAAGTCACCATGTGTCACTAAGCTTCACGAGGCAAGCGACCCTGCAATAACAGTAGAAAACTTCCCTAAGGAAAGTCCACTGCATGGTTATAAGTCCAAATTGTTAAATAATATTATGACAACTATGGATAAAAACTAGAAAAAATACATTGGTCCAGAACAGTGACCAGCACACTAATCCACAGGCCAAATCCAGCTGCCACCTATTCTTAAAAATAAAGTTTTACTGGAGCACAGCCATGTCTGTCTGGGTGCACATTGTCCAACATTGCTTTTGCACTACACTGGCAGAGTTGGGTATTTTCTGCTGAAATCATATCGCGCCCCCTAAAACCAAAAATATTTACCCCTGGCCCTTTACAGAAGAAGTTTTCCAACTTCTGCCCAACAGAAATAAAAGGATACACACTAGACAGTGGCAACTGTCTTTCAGTAGTGGCATTATGGGTGACTATTTCCTTTTTTGTCTCTATTCTTTCTTATATTAGCCAACTTTTCTTCAAGGAAAATGCATTTTAAAACAATAGACCAAAGAACAAGAAACAACAGCCTCGACGTAGGCAGTGACAGGTGGGCTGCCTGGCCCCCCTTGGGGCTGGTACCTTGTTTCCAATGGCCTTTTTGGGTGGGAAGTTGTAGGCCCGCACTTGAGGATACTTGTTCTGTAACTTGTGGTGCAAACTCCTGAACTCTGTATACCGCCGGTAGATGTTCCATTCATCGTCTTTTATCCGAATGTAGACCTGTCAAGAAAAGAAAGAAAAAAATGTACACTTTTCTTAAACCCTCACTGTAAGGGATTAGGGTTTCAGCAAAGCTCTGCCCATGAAAACCGGCTCCACCTGGGCAGGGGCCACATTGGCCTTACACCACGGGCTGGGAGCTCCTGGCACAGACGAGGACTCCGTGGTACTGGCTAAACAAATGTGTAGATGAAAGAATAACTCAATCTGGCAAGTTACAGGAGTAACATACTGTATACCATTCCACCGACATCAACAGAGGTCAACAGCCCAGTTCCATGTTTTGTCACGTGCGTATTGCAGCACTAATGCTTTGCTGCTGTTCAGCTCTCTGGCCATGTGTTACCTCATCTGTAGGATGCAGCTGCTAACAGCACCTCTCTCCAATGACTTACGGAGAGCAGGCTGATATCCATGCAACACAGCCACGCCTGGGGTCACACGGGCTGCCACGCAGACAGGTGGATGTGAGTTTGGGAAAGCGGGAGGGGACCACAGTTGCAACTTGCCCAACGAGACAGAATGTCACACCCAAATGGGGTAAGAGCAACTGAGATATAAGCCTTCTCTATTTTCATCACGTTGTGACTCTCAAGAGAATACTCTGGGGGTACAAAACATGAGGGCTGTTTCATCAACTTTTTACAGCCCTACTATCTTCCAAAGACACAAAGCAATGAGGAAAAAGAGAGAAGTGAGAGAGAGAAATCAATTCATTTTTTAAAAAATTACATGAGTTAAGAAGAGCCCTGAGACTAAAGCCCCCAATGATAAATGCTACTGGAATTTGCCATCAACGGACGCCAATGCACATCACAAAGATGTCTTTAATCATAAACGCAGGCATCTCTAATGCAAGCAACAAACCACCCTCATCCTCAGATGCAGAGACTGTGTGTTTGGACCTAGTATGGTGACTGTAGAAGAAGGAATGAAGACTTATACCAAAGAATCTCAATGAATGGGCAGAAGTTCCCAGTGGGATTAGATGGAGAAACGCACCCTCGAGTCTGTAGGAGCCCCTGGTCTCTGGTGACATTATAGAACCACCACACCAACTATCAGGTTAACTACTCAAGATCTTTTGACAAAACAGAAATATTCACCTCTAACTTATTCAAGCTTATGCCTTGGGGGTTCTTTACACCAGCAGCTGATGCAATTCCAATTCCACACATCTTGAACGAATTGTATCATCCACTTGTGGTATATTTTTCCTAAGCCTAACACCCCCAAGAAAGTGGCAAGTTCAATCTCTAGTCTGGCCAGTGTAAGATTTGTTACTTAGATCAAGGTAGGCAAACTATGGCTCATGGGCCACATCTAGCTGCAACCACCTGTTTACCTATTGTCTACTGCTTCAGCAATACAGATAGTCCCTGACTTACAAAGGGTTGAGTTCTAATATTCTGATATTATAATGGTATGTTTTGAGCTTTTTCTGGGCTAGCAATATATAGCGTGATACTCTTAGATGATATATTCAACACTTTGTGTTAGATGGTTTTGCCCAACTGTAGGCTACTGTATATTCCAAGTATGTTTAAAGGTAGGCTAGGCTAAGCCATGATGTTTGGTAGGTTAGGAGTATTAAATGCATTAAATACATTTTTGACTTCAATACTTTCAACTTATACTGAGTTTATCAGGATAGAATCCCATAGTAAGTCAAGGAATATCTGCATAACAGCAGAGTTGAGAAGCTGCGACAGACACCACATGGCCTACAAAGCTCCAGGCATTTACTTTCTGGCCTTTTACAAAAAAAATCTAGATGATCCCTGTTACTTTTCTCCAACAACATACTGAAGATCAAAAGTGGAGAGAGGCAGTCCTTTGCAAACCCGCCAGCCCCTGGCCCTGCATCAACCACCCAAGACCCAGGGATGCACAGTGTGCCGGAGCCTCTCTGGTGATTCTGACGAGGGTAATCTGGGGAACCCTGGGTAAGGCACAGACTCGGGGGCAGACCAGCTACTTGAGCTTTCTGTTCACTCCTGTCTTCATCTGTATGCTGCTGGCAGCAGCACCTCTCCACCAAGGTGGCAGGGAGCATATTCAGGGCTGTGCACGCCCAGGTGTGGCCAGATCTTGTAGATCACACTGATGAGGGGAGATTTAATCTGGGGAAGGAGTAAGGAGGCTAAAGGTAAGATCTGGACTCTCACTCATCAGCCCAGTGGGACAGGCAGGACACCTGGACACATCCAGATGGAACAAGCACACCAGGGGCATACAACTTCTTTATTTTAACCAAATTGTAACTCTCAAGGGAATGTTCTAGGTGTACAAAACGTGAACGCCATTTCATCAACCTTTGGCAAGTCCCAGCACCTTCCAGGGAGACACAGAACTACCAAAGAAGTGAGAGAGAAATCGATGAGCTTTAAAAAATGACACAATTTAAGAACAGCCAAGGAGGTAAAATCTCCAATGATAAATGGCTACTATAATTTGCCAATACACATGTTAAAAATGTCTTTACCATAATAATAACAATTCTCTCACATGAGAGGTCAATTCTGGCTCCTTGTTTTTAATAACGCACATGTAGGAGCCAACTGATTTCATTCCCCGGAAGGGACTGTTCTTTCTTGGCCTTCCCCCTGGGCACCTCCTCTTCTGCCCACAGCCTCCCCCTCCCCTACACACCCATCCACACACCCAGTTCTGCACATTTCATTTTTAGGCCAATGACTCCTAGACCTACATCTCTAGTTTGGACCTCTCGTATGAACGGCAGACCAGGACTTGACTCATCAAGTCTACAGCTGAATCTGGGATCTTCTCACCTATTGTGTGCTGGGTGTTAGCCCAGGACTTCACAAGACTCACCTACCGTTTATCCTCATGTTAACGTACAAGCCAGCTGGTATGAACACCCCACTTTCCAGATGAAGGAAGCCACAAGGCTCAAAGAAGTCACGGCACTTGCCCAGGGGAGGTGGGGAGAGAATGAATCTGAAGCTGCGGCTGCCTGCCACCTTCTATCACAGCATGCTGCTGCGGTGGCCCAGGCTCCCGAAGGCCCCAGGGACCTCAGGCCAGCACTGCATGTGGGTGGGCACAAGGGCTCCTGCTCAATCCCCCTGAGGCCCACGTGCACCTGGGCAGATCCTGTGTCCTCAGAATGGTCTCTCTGGTGTGGGATGCTCCAATTTCATCTTCTCATTGACGCCTCTCCTTTTACATCTAAATCTAATCTGAAGCTATACTATTGCCTAAAAAGCTGATCTTCAACAACAATGTTCTTAGCTTCCAAAATTAGGAAACTCTCACTGCAAATTAAGTTGTCCTTGAATTATATACATTTAACCAAATCCTGGGCTTATTTCACCAAAGAATTCAAAGGGCTTGTGCCCCAAAATGTTAGGGCTTTTTGTTTTCTTTTTCACTTTCAAGAGCCCTCCAAATGAAGTTTGATTGGCCCCAATTCCTTTTGTGCAAGCCACAAAAATAATAATTCCCTGGAGGAATAAAAAGAGTCGACCTCTTCCAACAAAACAAGTTCCCTTTTAAAACAAGCAATAAAAAGCTACTTCGAGTTCAATCTCCTTGACTCAGCAAAAGAAAATTAAATACAAGGGCAATATCTGTAATCAGGAGTTGGGGCAAACCTCTTCTCCATTTTACGAAGAAGTTGAAATCTTCATATTTCTTTTCCACTGGGAAGAATTATCCTAGCAATGCCTGTAATGACACGGGCTGGGGAGTCAAGGGCAGGATCATTGGGGGTGGGGGAAGAAACTTAATCTATCAGTGAACAGAATCCAGAACCAACTTTTGTATGGACAGGGTCTCAGAGAAATGCTTCCATGCGGGAGATTCAGAATTCCTGCCAAGCCCCTACAAGGCTCTTTCATGCTCCTCATCCTCCACTCCACGCCCTGATGTGCTGAGGGCCAGCCCTGGGTCCCTTTCATGTAACTAACTGGACTCACACTGGGTGCAGCGCTGTGCTGCTGTCTTCTGCTCCGCACGGGGCTTGTGGCACCCATCTGCATCGCTGTGTGCGGTGTCCATGTCCCTTTCCAATGCTGTATAGCATTCCACTATAAACAAGCCACAATTTGTGGGTGGTGCCTGTGGCTTAGTGGGTAGGGTGCCAGCCCCATATACCGAGGGTGGCGGGTTCAAACCTGGCCCTGGCCAAACTTCAACAAAAAATAGCTGGGCATTGTGGCGGGCGGGTGCCTGTAGTCCCCGTTACTCGGGAGGCTGAGGCATGAGAATCACCTAAGCCCAAGAGCTGGAGGTTGCTGTGAGCTGTGATGCCACAACACTCTACTGAGGGTGACAAAGTAAGACTCTGTCTCTAAAAAAAAAAAAAAAAAAAAAAAGTAAGAAAAGAAACGGAAAAAAAAAAAAAGAATCAGCCACAATTTGTTAGCCTGTTCTGCTAGAAGGGACACTTAGGCTATTTCCAGTTGGGGCTATTATGAATAAAGCAGCTTATGAACATCCATGTATGAGGCTCTCATTTGGGGGGATCACAGTCCTAAATGCACAAGTTGGAATCATAAAGCTCCTAGGAGAAGACATGATGGACCATCTTCACGAGGCCATCTGGGCAGGAAGGGTGACAGGTGTTCTTACATACAGCACCACAGGCACAACAGAGCCTTGCAGATGCTGGGAACACCCTGTATCTCTAGGTACACCCTGTATCTGTGTACACAGGTACACAGCAGTACAAATAAATCAAATTACAAACAGAACATTTACGCACCTGATCATCTTTATGTGACCTGAATTTAAAAACAAAACCAAAACAAAGCCGCACACCTTCACTATCCTCAGGAGAATGAGCTGTCACCCCAACTTATGGTACTAGGATGTCTAAGCCAGGCCACAGGCAGGGCAAGAGGCAGGGCCAAAGGCTTAGGGGAGGGGGTATCCCTGTGGGCGCCCTTCTTTCTCAGATGTCAGCATGAGAAGGAGCTGGACATGGGCCTCTGGCCTCAGGCAGACCCAGGTTTGAACTCCAGCTTCCCTTCTTGTTAGCCAAGTAATGCTGGGTAAGTTAATTCACCTCCTCAAATCTCAATTCCCTGTTTGAAAAATGAAGATAGTGCCAGTAGCTACATCAGGGAGAAGAGCAGCCTGAGTGACTATGTGCAGGACGAAATTCTGTGCACCACCCAGTGCTGGTGTCCCGGAGTAAAATTTACCTCAGATACGCACGCACACATATAAGTGCACACATGCACACACACACACACACACACACAAGTGCACACATCCGTATGAGGGTGGAGAGGCAGGAGGGGCAGAGAGGAAATTCAGGAAGAGAGAAAGAGAGAGGATGAAGGTTCAAAAGGCTTGTTCAAAGTCGGGTGACATCCCAGACCTGCCATAAAGATGTGCTAAGCACGGGCATGGGCTTTTTTTTAGCCAAAAACGCACCAGCTCTTAGGCACTTCTATAAGAGGCAGAACGGCCTAGTTAAAGGGAATGGCTGTGCATGGGGGAGGCCTGTGTTTACACTCTTTCTTCCCCTTCAGACTCAGTTTCTTCATCTGTACAATGGGTATGAAGCCCGTCTTCTTGGGTGGCGCCTTGCCCCAGGCCTGGCAGGCAGTAGGCAGTGGCAGCTGTTAACATTGTAAACCCCATCACCTTCATCATCAGCTGCCTTTGTGTACAAGAACTTCCCTATTATGGAATTAGGGGTAATTATAGGATGTGCAATCACAAAATTAAAGCAGGTAATTACCATCCCTAATTAATTGTCAAATGCTATGCAGGCGGGGAAACACAAGTCTAAAGCACACGCTGTGGATTGGGCAGTTAAACATCCCCCCTGCTTCCAGAAAACTCAGCAGAATCTGCAGAGTTCACTAAATGACCTTCTCAGGTGGGGTTTCAAGTACTAAAACAAAACCAAGGATGCAGTCCTCAAACTTCTGACTCAGAATGAGCTCAGCGCCCCTCCTGGCTGCAGCCTGGCCCGGGCATGTGTCCAGCCAGCCTCTGTCACACAGCACCCAGGTTCCTGGACAAGAGTGCTATTTTAAGAGCAAGACCTCACAGGACATACTTGATGGATGCTGTAAACATCTGCTAGGCTTCAGACCCCACAGAGAAACCTGCTGTCAGGAATGCAGCAGAAACTCAGAAATAAACACACATTGACACACCACTGATTTGGAACCGAAACTTCAGGCTGCCCCTGCTTTCTGCAGCATAGATCAAACGCCTCCCTCTCCATTTCCATATCCATGTAACTTCTTAATTATCCAGAGTTCTGTACCTCAGAATGAAACAGTTTTAATGTGTGTTTAATACTCAGGAGGGAAGGCTAGTATTGACTGTAAGCTTCTTGGACTTACAAAGGAAGATGTACCATTTCATGGCCCTTTCCATGTGCCAGACATTTTATATACAGAAGCCCTGCAATGTTATATGCTTTCCAAGAGAGCAGTGCAGCGACTGAGAGGGGCGCCCACTGAGCCCCAGGCAGCAAGCAGCAGAGCCAGCACTGGGCCTTAAACTGATGCTCCCCCCACAGAAAAATAAGTGCTATAACATAAAGTCTCAAAAACTCCGAAGCCCCTGATGTGGACTGTTAAATGCAAAGATGTCCAGATGACTTTAGGATAACAAAGATTCTTTTCAAATGGCTTCAGGTTCCTAATTCATTTTGCTTCCTTAATAGCCAGGGAATGAAATGATGTGTGTTTTGGTCCGTGGCCTGTGTTAATGTATCCTAACAAAACTTTTCTCTTAATGAAACAGCTTCATGTGTTATTAACTGTTAAGTGTCCTCACTGCCAGAACAAAATGCCTGAATTACTGGATGACCGTGCTGATGGAGGGATATTATTGCAGCCAAATGCCGAGAATAAGATGAATAACTTAGCCAAAGAAAAACAACTTTTCATTTCACTGGTTATGTAAATGAGGCAGACCAGGAGAAGAGAAAATGCATTATCCACTACAAATAACCAGCACAGTCCCACAAGCCCTCAGGAGGACAAGGGTAGGGTAGAGGATACGGGCTTACTTGTGGCACAGATCCAGCGGTCTCTGCTCTACCTGGAACAGCAATGGTGTGATCACCAACAGTAGACAAGCAGCCTCTGGGTCCCAGGAGAGAAGCAAGGGGCATACGTTATGTTTACTCTACTCTAGATCAAGTTCAAGCTCTACTGTCTCTGGACATTTGACACCAATCTCAATGCTTGAGAAGGCAATGTGGCTGGCAGGACCCAGAGACCAGCCTTCCCACCAGATTGCTTGTTCTGTTTTACTGCTTTTGGAAATGATGAGACAGTAGGCCAGGGTATATAATCCTGTTCTCCCATCCTTGCAGGCCCCCAGACAGACCTGGATGCTCCCTCCTCAGAGTCACCACCAGGAAGCCTCTTATGTACAAAGTCCAGGGCTTTGGAGACTTGGTGGAGAACAAAGCCAAGTGTGGTCCCCGCCCTCTGGGAGCTCAGTCAGGTAAGTCAGTGACCTGACAGCAACAGTCACACGCATGATCATAGATCCCAAATGGTGCTCAGCCTGGGGTGGGGTGGGTCAGCTGAGCAGGAACATCTCATCTGAAACAAAAAAAGCAAAAGTGGACCAGTGCTGGAAGGGAAGCGGCTCTGGGGCAGAGGGCAGGGGTGTATGGAACAGGGCAAGTGAAGGAGGCCAAGGCAGAGGGTATAGGACAAGGGCTGCGAGGGGACACTGCTTAGAGGACAATAAGGGGGTGGGCAGAGATGATGAGGGGTGGAGCTGTGAGGCCTCTGCTGCTGCCGTGTCTTCGGTCTAGAATTCCCTTGCCCTGGACAGCCTCAATGCCTGTCCCCTCACTTTTTAGGCTCTAGCTGAACCATCACTGCTGTTCCCAGCATCGACTACCACTGGGCATGCCAGGTAGACCTGTGGTTTGCCTGCCTCCCTCAACCACAGAATAAGCTCCATGAAAGCAGGGGTTCTGGTCAATTTTATGCGAAGGAAGTACTCAATACACCTTCAGAAAGGAATCTGTAGAAGAATGGAATGAATGACTAGACGGGTCAGAGTGCGCAAAGGCCGTCTGCTCACAGGCCCGCGACAGCACTGCCAGGCAGGCCCTTACTGACCGGCTATGGGTCTCCCGGTCCCACAATAGCAGGATGTCACCTGTGTGGCACTGCATGTGCTTGATGATACGTGGTAAATGCGTGAACCAGGGGCTGCTCAGAGCACGACACTGTCACCCACAGCGCTTACAGATTTGGGGGGTGGACAATGGGAACACAGAAGTCTGCTCTTGTGAACAACAGCCATTTATATATAAACGAGTGTTCTTTTACCTGCTCTTGCATACTGGAGGGAGAATTCAGCTGTAAGTCTTTAAGAGAAGAGGAAACTTCTTCTTCTTCTTTTTTTTTTTTTTAACATTACAAGCCATGGACTGTGGCTAGCTCACTCCCTGTTACTTGCTGTGACTCTGGTAAGAGGGATCTGTCACTCTCTCTCACTGAGCCAGAACACTGGTCTAGCCCACAGCCAGTGATGACAGGTGATGGGACAGTCAGAAAGGCAAGCAGCCACCACGACAGCCCAGGCCTGCCCCACTCCCATCGCTGCCCACTCTCCTCATGGAAGCCCATGGAAAAGGTGGGCGCCCCCCCCAACCATCTCACTGCATGTCTGACCTTGGCACCTGCCCTTTGGCTATAAAACAAGGTGTATGAGTAGGAAAGCCACAGACAGAACCAGTCCAAGTGAAGGATGAAGATGCAGATGGCCTCCCACAGAGGACTCCTGGACAGTCTCCACTTCATGTCACCTGGTGAGTTAATGGATCTCCCACTCCAGGCTGCGACATGGAACTGCAGGATGAAGTCACATTTCCTTTTAAATTCCCCAGCCTACCCAAGTGGCTGCTGGTGGCACAAGGTCAGCAGCATCGGGACCACAGAGAGGACCACACACTAGGCGAGTCCCTGAGTGCACGTGAGACAGCCCTTGGGGAGCTCAGAAATAGCTGGAGCCATTTTTGGTGGGAGCTAATTTCCGGCAATCAAGCTGCTGGGGGCTCCAATGATCATATTTGGGGAATTTAAAAGGAAATATGACTTCATCCTGCAGTCACATGTTGCAGTCTGGATATTTGAGTCATTCTGCCCCTCAGCCATGTGCATTGCTAAACTGGCTGCTCCATTCGTAGCATGACGTTCCGCAGAGTTTTAGACTTCACTGGGAGGGTAGAGTCTTCTGCCTCACAAATATAAATACCGGCCAAGTCTTGCTAGGGTATGGAGAAGGCAGAGAAGAGCAGAAGCTGCACCTGCTTATTGTGAAATAAGGATATGATATATTGCTAAGTAGGAGTCCAACCAGGGTGCGTCTATGTGTGTTATTACATCTCCAGAAAGAAATCAAAACATTACCAGTAGCTATTTGTAAATGTTGATAGATGTTCTTATTTTCTTTATGGCTTCTCAAGCTTCCCAAGTTTCCTTCCTCTATTAAACACTGACTCTGGTACAAGGAAAATTAAATATTTTTCAAGTAAGGGTGCGTCTGGTCAGCACTGTAAAGACAATCCATATCCACTGCCCTCCTTCTTTTCTCAAAGACAATCAGATGAATGTTAAAATGTAGGGGAAGTTAAACAGGCATGGCCACAGCCCAAAAGGAAAGGCGCATCTCTGTCATTCAGGAGCAAAGAGGAAATATCCAAGAGCGAACGGGAAAGCAGAGTTGACCACCGAAGCAGGGTGTGGGCCAGGGTGCAGGCCAGGACCTGAGAGCTGGTCGGGGACTGGACACCAGGCATCCCTGACTCGCACACACTGTACAGACCACAGCAGGAGACCAAGCGGGGGCTCTGTGCGAAGCCAGGGCTGGGGCCAGGAAGTTTAAAGTGCTAATCTCCATACAGGCCTGAAATCTGTCAATCTGAAGACACTTAAAGGAAAATCCTCTTGGGAGATCTGATACCCCTAATTGTTTTTCAGCCCCGACCAGAATTGGTGTGATGGATGGAAGGTCACTTTTCACCCTGCAGCCTCAAAGCCAATGCCTTTGAGAAACCTGTGGGTGTAGAAAGGGCAGGTTTTACGAGCACCACCACTGTCTTCACAGAGCTGCCTCCTGGAACGTGCAGGATTGTGCAGGGGGCTGGGGCAGTCCCAAAGCTTCTGTGTGTCTTGCAGAGAATGGCGATGATAAAAACTTGGTCACTCACTGTAAGACTCTCCAGGAATGGGTGGCCAGGCCTGCCTCGAGCCCTAACCACAGTAACAGAAGCAGCAACACCATCTCTGACAATGTCCTTTCGGACAATAGCGGAGCTGCACGTTCATAGGTATCTAACTTACTTCAGTTCCCTTGATGTTTACCAAGCACCTACTATACGCCAGGAGCTGTGCTGGCTGCAAGGAAAGATACAAAGTTATGTCAACAGTTTGGAACAGTGATTATAGTGCAATCTTGGGACTATGGCTGCCTAGGATCAAGTCTTGACTTTATATTCTTATTAATTGCATGACTTTAAGTGATTAACTAAATCTCTCCATATGCCTCAATTTCTTAATGTAAAACGTGGACAATTATAGCATCTATCTTCTAGAATCAACAACTGTGCTTGGCACGTAAATATTTAACAGAAGTTAGCTGTTATTAGCAAAAGCTATGTGTCTGCTCTAAAGTTCACACATTTCTGAGGCAGAGAAAAAACTCTGACCCAATGGAGTGTTATGATAGAGAGTAGCACCAGAGGCCAGGAGACAAGGAGAGGCCGCATGAAATGCAATGTGGAAGCCCATCGAGGAAGGTTTCCTGGAGGAGGTGATGTCCAAGCAAAGCTTTCAAGGAGGAGGAGGAGCTAGCCAAAGCGAAGAAGAGGTCTCAGTGAGCATTCCAGGCCAAAACTGCAGAAGAAGTTTTCTACTTTGCTTGATTACGCCAAGACCTTTCCAAATCAAATGTTCTTGAGAACAGACAATCAGGGAGAATAAAATGGTTATAAAAGAATGTGGCATCTGAATAAGCAAAACACTTAAGAAATGGTTGTGCCCAGCAGAAGGTTTTGGGGCTTCCCCAATGAATAAAGAGTCTCAGCCACACAGGGACTGTTCAGCTACGTCTGACCTCCAAGACATGACTGAGCAATTATGTTTCCTGGTATGGGGGAGCCAAGCAGTTCTATGTGGATGAACTGGGGGGCAATAATTCATCAGGGACAGCCATTGGCATGCCACCTTCTGATGTGATCAGGAATGCCCTCTCCCTCCTACTACAGCTAAACGTCCTCTGAGGAAGTGCAAGTTCTCACTGTGCAGAGTATGAGCCACATGCAGCCCTGCTCTGTCTCACTCTGCTTCTGTTTGGAGGCTTCCGTCCACACTGGGAGACCGGGACTCCTCTCCTAGCTCTGTAAGCCAGGCTAACAGTGCCACTGGTCCTTCCCTTCTTAATTACAGGCTCTTTGATTACTAAGAAGAAGAACCAGTTCACTATGGCTTTGGGGAAACGGGGCTGTACTGGAAGGATACAAGAGCTCTCACAGAACCCAGGCTGGCGGTGCTGCTGGACTGGGAGCGGAAAGCCACCAGGACGAAGGTCAGCCAAGAAGCCCAACTGTTGGGCTCTGTGCACCCACTCAAGTCTGCTCTCTCTGCAGGGTCACTCTCTCCTCCTCCTGAGCTCACAGTCCAGACCTGACCCTCCCTCAGTCTAGCCCCCCCAAACATTCGGACTGCCTCAGCCACTGCTGCCCAATCCTGCACGTTCTAGGAGGCAGCTCTGTGAAGACTGTGGTGGCTTCTCTGGCCGGCACTCACTCCTTTTCCCTGAGACCAGCACCTCAATTCTCCCTTAAGGACCCACTCTCCACCTGGCCTCTATCTCTGAGCTTTCTATGGATCCCACCCCAGCTCAGAGTCCAGAGGCAGGTATGAGATCAGGGCTGGCCAGTCCCAGCTCTGCACAGTAGCTCAGTGAGGGTGTGTGAGACTGGGACAGAGCTCAGGGTTTACGTAGTCACACTTGGTCTGTGAAGACAGAAGACCCCAGCTGCTGGTGACCAACACAAGGAGGGGAACCTACCAGAGAGTGAAGCCCTTACAGAGGGAGAGGAGGAGGGGGGAGGGTGGGCAAGAGAGGGGACGAGGGAGGGAAGAGGGGAAGAAGGAGGGAGGGCAAGGAGAGGGGGTGGGGAGAGGGGGACGAGGGAGGGAAGAGGGGACGAC